>JABSTQ010005772.1:0-14996 GCA_013358835.2 Ixodes persulcatus
GGCTAATGATATAAAAATTTATCGAGAAATAGTTACTGAACATGATTGTGCTAAGCTACAGGAAGATGCAAGTTCTTTCTACCGATGGTGCTCTGAAAACGACCTTTTCTTGAACCCGTCCAAAACCAAGGTCATGACGCTCTCTCGGAAAACTCACAATATCTCTTTTGCATATAATATTCAAGGAGAGACTTTGTCTCGAGTAAGTGTAATGAAAGATCTCGGAGTCATGGTTGATTCTGGCTTGCGTTTCTCTGATCACGTTGGTAGGCTGGTTAACTCGTCATTGCGAATGTTGGGTGTTGCCTCTCGCTTAACCAGGGAGTTCGAAAACCCGACTGCTTTTATCACGTTATACTGTTCACTATCCAGGTCGCAGTTAGAATACGCCTCACCTGTTTGGAATGGAATTTCTAAAAGTCACTCCTTGGAGATCGAACGTGTTCAAAAAAAGTTTGTTTCTATCTTTAAACATCGCTACATAAAGGAAGATGTTCACTGTTTAACATATGAGTCTGCGTTAGAGCGTGTTGGTTTGCTTAGCTTGCACCGGCGTCGGGAGAACGCGGACTTACTATTTTTGTTTAAAACGCTGCATGGACTTATCAATTCTCCGAGCCTGTTATTTGAACTGTGCCTTAGGGTCCCACGTGTACCTACTCGTCTTCAGTCATCTTTTTATGTTTCTAGAACGTTTAGTCCGGTGAACCCAATTGTAAGAATGGCACAGCGTTTGAATCATTACTCTGAAAAACTTGATATTTTCCACCCTTGCTACAGGACGTTTGTCCTTTCTACTAAAAACTTGCCCGTGCTGGATGAGCATTGCTGAACGGCTCTGTTATGCCTGAATTTCGTCATCTCCATGGCGTGCTCTCTGGTTGTGCACTTGGTGTCCTACGTTCTTGTGTTCCGTGTCTACTTTCTGGTGGTGCACTTGTTGTCCTACGTTCTTGTGTTCCGTGCCTCGTTTTTATGTTATTCTACTAATTACTCGCGCACTGCCTAGTATTGTGCTTAAATATGTATCTTCTTTTCTGCGGAGATGTATATAATATATTTTTTTATCCACCAGTGTACCAGCACCAAGACCTCAGGGTTGTTCCTGGGCACTGTATAATAAAGATTGATTGATTGATTGATTGATTATTATTATTATTATTATTATTATTATTTTTATTATTATTATTATTATTATTATTATTATTATTATTATTATTATTATTATTATTATTATTATTGATTATTATTGATTATTATTATTATTATTATTATTATTATTCCGGACTGCAATTCGTTTCATCAGGTCTTGGGGCCTATTTCCGGAAGCTCATTAACGCTAATTCATGTCAATATTAGAAGCCTGCGAATGCACTGGGACGAGTTTCAGATCTCGGTGAGCAACTTAAAACCGGCTGTAGATATTTTTGTTCTAACCGAAATTGGTATTTCTTCTGTGCAATGTGAAAAGTTCATGCTGAATGGTTACAAAGAGCATTTTTTTACACGCGAGAATAGTAGGGGTGGAGGTATCGCTTTATATATCAAAGATAAATGGCTGTCATCGAGTTCAAATGTGTCTTTTCAGCACGCAGAGTCACTTGCTATTAAGATTCATCATCCAGAATTTCCGTTATTTTTGTTGGCTGTGTACAGACCCCCTTCGCAAAACGCCTTGCTCTTTCTTGCGGAACTTGAAGCGATTATTTCTAGATTCCGTTCGGAAATTCAATTCTGCCTAGTTGGAGACTTGAACATCGATACGCTTAAATCCAACAAATCTGTAGTTTGCGATTATTTAACACTTCTGGCAGAACATGGGATTGAAAACACTATTAGCCTTTCCACAAGGGAGGAGATTCTGTCTCAGAAACTAGTTAGTTCATGTTTAGATCACATTAATGTTAGGGCTCCGGATATACTGGTTAAATCTGCTGTAATTTTAGAAAAACTCTCTGACCATTACTTTATTGGCTGTCGCCTAGAGACGCAGGGAGTGAAACAAAAACAAATTAGAAAAAACGACGAGCGGGTAATAATTACAGATACAGTGAAATTTGATGCGTTAGTCGCCGAGTTCTCCTGGAATGAGTTAGTCCAGTCTGTTCAACCCTCTTGCCTGTACTCCGCTTTCGTTGAAATATGGCAATCTTTTTATACTGCCTCAAAAAAAGAGGTCACTTTTAAGCAGAGGTCATATAAGCCTTGGTTCAATACAGATATTAAGGTTGCCATTAAAACGAAGGAATCGCTGTGGATACGTTCTCGCCGTGCTCCGAATAACTTAGTATTACGAGCCGAATTTACGTGCGCAAGAAACCGGGTTAATGCACTGATAAGGTCTACGAAACGGCGGTATTTTCAAAGGAAATTTTATGAGACTAAGTCTAACCCACGGCAAACTTGGGGGCTTATTAATGAATTCAGAGGCCGCGCACCACACGGACCTATTCATTCCCTACAAAGGCATTTCGGACAAAACTTGCAGTCAGTAGTGAACGATTTTAATGCGTTCTTTGCGGCGTCTTCAGGTACTGCCAGATGCCAAAGGGTTGCATCAACCAGTTTAGTTGATGATTCCAAGGTATCTGCTTCGGCGTTTTTACCGCCTCTCAACTTATGCACGTTGCGGTCCATCTTATTCAATATAAAGAGGAACAAATCCCCTGGTACGGATTCAATCCGTGTTTGTGATCTATGTCGAAACTTTGACGCTGTCAAACAGGTTCTTCTGTGCATCATAAATGAATTTCTAGCTTCCGGTGTTATTCCTGACGGCCTAAAGACGGCGATTGTTAAGCCGCTGTTTAAGGGAGGATCGCCAGATAAATATGAATGCTATCGTCCGATCTCGATCCTGCCCTGTATTGCCGAGATACTAGAAAAACATCTTTTCACTGTAATGACTAGTTTCATCGATGACTCTGATATTATCTCCCGAAGTCAATATGGCTTTGTGGTTGGAAGGGGCACCCAGCCGCTTCTTGAGGAATTTTCTGACATAATTCATAGCGCGTTCGAAAACAATCTTTTTGCATGTGCCCTCTTTTTAGACGTGACAAAGGCTTTCGATACAGTCAGTCATAAATTGCTCCTTTAAAAACTGTACAATTTCGGCTTCCGTGGACCTTTCTTTGCCATACTAGAAAGTTTTTTTTTCGAATCGTTCCCAGATTGTATCTGTTGGGAATTTTCAAAGCGCACGGGTGATGATAAAGGCCGGTGTTCCGCAGGGATCTGTGTTATCCCCTTTACTTTTTAACCTGTTTGTGAACAGCATGTCAGCCAGAGTGACCAGTTGTAGTATTTTTCAGTATGCAGACGACACCGCACTTGTATCCCGCCACTTGAATTATTGTCATGCTGTACGGCTTCTGCAAAATGATGCTTTGCGAATTATGGACTGGTTTGATGAGAATTTAATTACAGTCAACTCATCGAAAACAAAATTAGTCTGTTTTAGAAATCCCCTAAAAAATGTCGTCCTTGATTCTCCAGTGACGTTGCACAACTCAAGGTGTTCTGACTGCGACTGTTCCCCACTGGAATATGTAGATCAAGTGAAGTATTTGGGTATTTTATTTGATTCAGATATGTCTTGGAATTCTCACCTGTCGTACATTTGTGGTAAACTTCGTAGCCTAAGCTGTTTACTTTTTAATCACAGAGTGTTTATGCCGCTTTTTGTAAGGAAATCAATCGCGCATGCCCTTGGTTACAGTATACTAAGGTATGGTATCACGTTATTTGGCAACTGTTCGGAGTTGTGGCAAACAAAAATTGACCGTATTTTGAGGGCCCTTTTGAAGAGCGTTGGCTACCATCTGGATTTTTCTTCTGGTGTGAATGTGTTTGAATCTCTGCGGATGCCGAACTTCTCTTCACTTTTTGTGCAGAGTGTGGTACTCCGCCACTTCTGGAGTAACGATTTCAAGGCCCCTTTTGTAGGCCAAAGGAACCTTCGCCACACATCGCGTTTTTTAACCCCTCGTTGTACTACGCGTTACGGAAAAAGAGTTAGATCATATTATGTGCCTTTCATCTTCAACAACCTTCCAGAGCACGTCATCAAAGCCAGCACGAAGAAACAATTAAAAAGCATGTTAAATAATTTAGCCGTATAACGTTGCCGTCGCTCCAGTGTTTCTTACATCCTCTGAATGTGTTGTTTTGTTGCGTGTTTTTTTTTTTTTAATTAAAACGCTCAGTGTTTCGTCGTTCGACTTGCCGGGTCATGTCCCACGAGCCTCCTATGGCTTTGACAGACCCGTATTTGTATTGTGTTACTGGTTTCCTGTTGAATAAATTATTATTATTATTATTATTATTATTATTATTATTATTATTATTATTATTATTATTATTATTATTATTATTATTACGTCCCACAAGCCATCACAGGCTTTGACGGACCCGTTACCACTGATTTGTATTCAAGACTGACAATAAAATTATTATTAAAATTATTATAATTATTATTATTATTATTATTATTATTATTATTATTATTATTATTATTATTATTATTATTATTATTATTATTTTGTCGTTGCAAATATGTGTTTTTATGTGTGAACATTTTTGTGCTAATTTCGACTGGTCCCACATGCACTGCTGGCTTTATTTAGAACCGCTAATGAACTTAGAGAAGGCCTCGTAATAAAAATTATTAAAAACTTTTGTTTTTGTTGTTTGTTGCTTGTCGTTGTAGTAGTTGTTGGAAAGCAACAGACAAAGATCGCTTTGTTTGGAGAAAGATTGCTTTTATTGGAATCACACATAATAAAGTTTTTTGTCACCCAGTATGCACGTGGGCTTTTTTTAGGCTAGCGGAAAAGCATTCCCCTGTGCAATTCGATCGTTTTATTCGGCAAATCAGGGAATGAGAGTTATAATTATTAGTGTTTTTCTCTGCGCTCTTTTTTATTTTTATTTTTTTTCAAGATCAAACGTCTCAAACGTCCATCCAACATTTTCTTTTCACGTTGGCGTACTGCCATACAAAAAGTTTTGTTTTAGTTGCAAACTTTGACTAAGGCAAGATAGTTATTTTACATTTAGAAAATGCACCACCCTGCCGCACCTTGGTACTAAATCCATCATTTTTATGACACCGCACTACGCATGCACACCTTTCCTCGTCTGGTGATTCCCTTTCTCGAGTGATTGAAAATCAATCAGCCATTCAGTCTGAGCGCCAGACGAGGCGCTGCGATGCCCGGCCAACCTGACGCGGTTGGAGGCTCCATCCCGCAGCCCATCCCTGCAGCACGTCAGAGAAACGCCCAACTTGGCACAAGTTTGGCATTCTTAGGGACCGAACATGGGCCTGATAAGGTTTTGTTCCGAGGAGCTAGATAAGGACCTGTTTAAACGACGATGGCTGCTGAGCAGTAGAACTGAGAGGTTGTGATTCGAAATGCATGGGGAGCTACGATGTCCTCCGTCACTGAGTATGGATGTCAAATGGCCAAGCGCTGTTTCTGGTAGATTGTGAATCTCCTGGTTGCCAGACAGGGACACTGGATGGACGCTGGGAGATGCAGGCTGCGGCGTCACGTGACAGAAGCACGAGCGGAGCAGTGGACGACGACTTCGACATCTGCCTGGCGGCCTACAAGAGGCAGCGGGGCAAAGCGCAGCGCGGGGCTTCGGCACAGAGACTGCTTCTCCCGCATTCCAAAGAGGTGCCCCGTCCTTCGGCATACCTCCTTTTAGACGTGACCTCTCGGGGCCGCTGGCCTAAAAGGTGAACTACGCTTACTCAAAGTAATTAGGTGACAGTAAACCCTTTTGAAATCCACATGGAGCCCAATTTGCGGTGGCCATTACTTTGGGCACGAAGCGTGTGCTTGGATGCGAATCCTCGCAGAACGCTCATGCCGCCCTCGCGTTCAGTGCATGCCCAGATTTCGTGACCAAGGGCTGTACCAGAGCCGTGTATTGGGAGAGTTTGGCCAATAGGCGGAGCAAAGGCCGCCGCCAGCGCCGAATATTCCCCCCACGTTTAGAGCGTAAACTAAATTTGTGACACAGCGTCGACCAATCAGGAGTCCTCTACTCCATCTCACAAATGTCTGCAGTGAAGACAAAGGTACAGGCGCGTGAGCCTAGCTCAGCGAAACGCTTTTGTTTGTACGAGACCTCGTGCATAGGAGGCACTTTCCAAAGCCACTCGCTCGTGCCCATGCCTTTGTCTGCACTGCTAGAACAGCGTCCTGAGACTGGCTGAAAGAAAGAAGTGCAAAGGGTGGTGTGCGCGAGCGTCTTGAGACGCGGAGTTCCGCTCGGCACGGCTCAAATTATAATTCGTTTCACTTTATCTGCGAATTCATCTGCGAGCGAAGCCAAAGCTAGAAGCGCGAGACCAGCGCTTTTTGTATTTCTCCCCAGCTCGCGCGCTCGAGCAAAGCCTGAGCGCACGGAGCTTCCGTGCTCACGCTTCCAGTTTTGCCTTCGCTCACACATAAGGTGAAACGAAGTATAGTCGTGTCACAAATTTAGAGCACGCGACCACCGCTAGGGGCTGTTTCGCGGCCTGTGGTTGGCCCCGAGATGCTCACCTATTCAAACCAATGTATGGCCAAACTCTCTCAATAAGCGGCTCTGGGCTGTACAACACTAGAGCGCACGACACAAGAGCGCCGACATTAGAAAGCCGAAAGTAGAGCGCCACGACGTTAGCGCGCGCGACACGTGAGCGCCGCGACGTTATTGCGCGCGACTCGAGAGCGCAGCGACATTAGCTCACGTGTCATTCGAGCGGTCGTCACGAGAGCGCGCAACCAGTCCAGCGCGAGAGGCCCGACCCGAACGACCACTTCTTTTGACTCAGAATATTCTGGCGGGCTAGTTGGTTACACATACTAAATTACAAATAGCGCTAAGACAAGGACAGACAAAGAAGTGGACCGGACAGGCGCCTCTTTTGACATCGCGTGTTTTATGGAAAGTTGGCGGGGATTTCTGCCGCCGCATTCAGCAAGGACGTGGCGAAATGAGTTGACGACATTTTTGCGTGTGACAAACCAAGAAGTGTTACAAAAAACTGACAGCAGAAAAAAAAAATTAATACCTGTAGCGTCCATTTCTGCAGAAAAAAACATTGCAGCTCACCTAGCTTCATTAGTTCTTTGATTTTATATCTCACAGATTTGCGGGGGAGGTTTTCCTGTATCTGTCAAAAGGCTGGAAAGCTCTGCATCCGATAAAATTGCGCTGCGCTTTCCTTCGATGAGTATTTTTACTGATAGTTTCTTTTAGCGGTAAGCTTTCCGGTCTTTTGTTGGTAGGTATTGTGAGTTACTAGGTAGAGGTAGTGAAATACACGGCTTCTACTTGAATGCTACGTAGTAACAGTTACCAGGTCCTTGGCTTAGTAACCTTTACTAGCTTGACCGTTACTACCTACGGTTACTACGCACCTAGTAACATATGTGACAAGCAGTTATTAGATTTACCTAGTAAATAGTACTAGTCAAGAATAGACCAAATATAGCGAAAAGTATATAGACTATCCGAGAGGCGCACCGCAGCACCCTGAAGAAATCTTCGACTCGCTGCTCCACCCACTGCAGACATTCCCGGTATACCGATATGCCCCAGCCCACTCCCCTGCCCCCTTTTTTCTCCGATGTCAGTAAACAATTGGTTAAAAAGAATCGAACCCGTTTTATTTTTATTTTACTAAATATATATTTAATCAATCAAAAATCACTAATGCTTGGATCCGATGAGTCGCACTTTTTTTTTTCTTTCTGTGGAGCCGAAGGTACATCCCAGATTTTGCGGAGTTCGCTCAACTTGGGGGCGCTCTCGTGTCGCGCGCTCTAGAGGCGCTCTCCCAAGCTATGGCGGACTTTGAAAATTGCCGCAGTAGCAACTCCATGGTGGACACTTTTGAAAGGGGTCTTTGTAAGCATTACGAAAAAGTAGCATTTGCCGGGACTTATTACATTCGCCAGGAGTATTGCCAATCCTTCAACAACTTTTTCAACTAAGTACTTATGGATTAATGTTGAAACAAAAAAAAACGCTCTTTAATACTAAATCCTAGTAAAGTTATAGTTAGGTATCCAAAGTCATTCGCATATTTCATTTTTTTTTCTTCCTAAGTTTCAAAGAAGAGGTACATTTACCATATACATCTCATTGGAATAATTCGCATTACATAAATATTTTTGAAAGTAGAGGGCGGTCTGAATATTTAAACTCTCGCGTAACCAACGCGCATTTGGTCAACAAACCTTATATAATCCGAGCCACAATTTTATCGAAACGCTAATAAATTGAAAAAAAAAATGTAGCTATAATTTTGAGTACCCTATCACGCGAGCAAATTCTTTTCTACAACCGCGTGCACTGTGCAGCGATTCCTTCGGCATCGTTGCAGAGTGACAAACCTCTAGATGGAAAAAGATGATGGGGTGTTACGTCGCAAAGCAACTGCGGCCCTGAGCCATGCCCGAAATACTCATCGGATAAGAGCTCAGCGAAGGTTTGCGCAGCCCATCTTTATCATAAGGAGCCAAAATGAAACCTGTAAACCACAGAGGGGCAAGTTTATATGTTTGGAAGTCCTGAAACCGCCATCTTGCTGCTCCAGTGTGTAGGTCCTTCGATAGTCAAGCCTTGCTAAGGCGCGCCCACGGTTGCCAGACTCGCTCATCAACAAAAAGCCTTTCCATCGTGGCCAGACTAGTTTTTGAGGCGCGACTGCTTCCACACGTGCATAGAAGCCCGTATAAAGTTTATCGCAACACTCGCACAGAATATGGGATATTCACTGTACGCTATATTTGAGTGCGCTGTTCAAAACGCATGGTCAGACCGAGCTCACATTTCTAGGCTGCTAATGCCGGTAGTCTTGATGGTGTGGAACGCACAAGGAACTGTCGAAAATCGTGGTCGTCAGTCGATCAGGGGGGCTATGTTGCGCTTTTTGGACTCCCAGGAGACTAGGGAGAGGGAAGTGGCGTCAACAACGCAGCAAATGCAGATTGGATGTTGATTTTGTTTTCTTCTGTCAACATCCAATCTGCGTTTGCTCTAGTCGTTGACGTCACTTCCTTCTTCCAAGTTTCCTGGGAGTCCAAAAAGCGCAACATAGCACCCCAGCAGTCGCGGACTCAGCTATGGCCGCCAGTGAATACTCCCTATACACCTTTTTCGTTTAGCCTCGTACGCAGCCACGTTGTCCCCATATCCGGTATGCGTTCCGAAAAAAAGCAAGCGATTTCAACGCGGAAAAAGAAAGAAAAGTATGGAAAGGGCATAACAAGAAGGAATGACGGTTGCAATTAAAATGTTAACATGTTCTACTGGTGAGGCGAGAGGAAAGCGATGTTTTCACGCATACTGGAAGTTCCTGAATTGAAGATGGCGGCGCCCACGCAGAAAAGGTGTATAGATTTATGAATGAGGGTAGTGAAAACACAGCAAGGAAATCGGAAGACGCGTTTCACGTGACGCGTTTCTGCAGTGCGATTTTTGATCGCAATCGACAAGGAGCCGCTTGACACAGCACGCACTTCACCTTAGGTCCACGGTAGTCCACGGCTACTGTGTTGTTGTTTTTTTTTGTTTTTTTTTTTTTAGGGGGGATCGGTGGCCGAGTGGTCTAGCGCACACCAGCTCGGAGCACGTGGAGCGAAAGCTCGCGCTGCAGAACCCAGGATCCTGGGTTCAATCCCCACCCCTGCCCGTTTCGATCTGGATGAGCCTCGTACCGGCGTGCGGTCGTGTATCACTACTGCGTGATGCACGTTAAAGACCCCAGGCTAGCAGTTGTACTGCACTGGCTAAATTGCTCATCTACAGCTGGGAGACTCGTCGCCCGTTGAGGCAGACCAAGTTCTAGGCTGTATAAACATACACACAACCTAATTTGTTTTTTTTTTGGTTTTTTGGCGGCACAAGCGTTGTTGCAATTGCGACACGACGGAAATCGCTGTGAGTGGACAAAAATGTGACCGTGTGGAAGGGGTTTGAAGTTTTTTTTTTTAAATTGACGATTAAATTTCTTCTGTCTTTTAATCGAGTAATGGAAGCATACACGTTTGATCAAATATATATATATATATGCAATCAATTAACTTATTGGCTAGCTTACATGCCTCCGAAGATCTTTCTTAAAGGGCCTCTGACACGCCAAAAAAAATATTTTTTTTTCATGCTAGGCGTTGAAATGGCATATCAGGACATTCCAAAAAAAAATTGTTTCACTATAGAGTTCCTCAGTTTTTTATAAAAAATAGAAATACGAGGCCCAATTCAAAGTTCCCGCCATGCACTGTGACGTAACAGTGTACCGCAAGGTGTCGGGGCGGTCAGAAGGGAGGCAGAGCCGTTTATACTGAGAGAGTTTGGCCTTCTTAAGGAGATTTTGACAGCCTGACAACCACAGCAGCGTAGTCTGACAACCGGGGGATGACTACTTCCGTCCGCCATATTGTGGCTCTGACTCATAGGAACTCTACGCGATTTCTCAGGAATGAACAAGACAAAGAAGTAACGCCATATTGTGTTATCGCGAAATCCGCTTGTTCTAGCGGCCAACAAGCTCCGCCCATTGGCCAAACTCTCTCAGTATAAACGGCTCTGAAGGGAGGCATCGCCGGAAGTCACGTGAGTCGTATCCCTCCTCGTGTTTACCGCGAGCGCGTGTAATATTTTTTTTAAATATTTTTGTTATTCTCCGCACCCCCACGAGCGATCCAAGCAGACAAGGTTTCTTTTATTTGTTTTTCATCGCTTAATGTTACTGTAAAGGTAGAAGAAGCGGAGTCAGTGAATTGACGTGATCACAACTACAATGCCTAGAAGGTGCTGTGTGAGGGACTGTCCCGGTATTTCAGCAACTGAAGAAGATATCACACTGCATGCATTTCCGAGAGACATACATCGGCCGCATGTGCACCTAGTAAACAAGTTCTACTCATGTTCTAGACAAAATACGTACTTTGTGCTCGACGTTTACTTGTACTTGGTACACTCACCAGTTCGTATTCTCTAGACGGCAGGCATCTTCAGCCTGGAGAGTATCCGATGATTCAACGACCTCGGTGTCTGACCCTTCAGCAATGCGATAGGGCGTGCCGTATGCTAGCAATCCTAATTTCTGCGAGCGTTCTAAATTTTTTTTTTCAAAACTTGATAGCTTGTGTTGCGCGCAGTATAGCTCTGTATCATCGGACTGACGGCATGCACTCGTACACTGGCTTGTACTCGCAACCTTTCATCATTGACCTCCATCACGTCGATCCACTGACTCTTCGTCCTCAAATTTTACAGCACGCAAACTAACCAACAGTGCAGCGATAAAGAGCTGGTGGAATTGAAACTTCGTTTTCTACGATCGCTCATACGAAGATCAGAATAAAAAAAAAAATGGCTTAGGCACGGTCGCGGAGATCACCAGGAGTGAAACTCACGTGACTTCCGGTGAACCCACTTTTAGTGACGTAGGTCGATGCCTTCCTTCTGACCGCCCCGACACCTTGCGGTACACTGTTACGTCACAGTGCACTGGCGGGAACTTTGAATTGGGCCTCGTATTTCTATTTTTTTATAAAAAAACTACGCAACTCTATAGTGAAACAATTTTTTGTAATGTCCTGATGTGCCATTTCAGCGCTTAGCAAGAAAAAAAATTTTTTTTTTTTGGCGTGTCAGAGGCTCTTTAAAGAGACATCGAAAATCACTGTATTAATTTACAGGTTACCAGGAATCTCCACTCATTTTGTTGAACACAAAATTAAATTGGAAAGATAATAGTGCAGCAAAAACAAGCGTTATGCACTACTTTTTTTCTTTTTTTTTTGAAAATGCGTTTTAGGATCGTCATATAAATCATTTGCCAACAAGTTATGCAAGTTGTTGATGGTTTTGTTAGATGTCGTCCATTTTCCACGAAAACATTAAATTCCAAAATTAAATTCCAATTGAAATATTCGCGTCTTGTTGGGGTATTACGATAAAATGTAATCTTCTTAAAGTTCTAAAGAAAGTATGGCGCTTTAGCGGACACATTTGTTCCTTATTTCCCCCAAATCAGTATTTTGAAATTATAAAGTATGAAGATATACCGGTTATATGAATTCCTGCTGACTCTAGTCACTGACAAGGTGAGAGCAACAGGGAGGAGCTTCAGTCTCCCCGCTTCCGATCACGCAGCAGGACACATAGTGTGTGTTCCTGGCAGTCTGGGTGCATTACTTCACTCAGGTCCTATACTATACGCTTTCAGGCGTTTCTACAAAATGTTTTTTTTTCGGTAACTGGTAGTTGGTATACTTTTATTTCCGCGATTGAAACAGAGTTGGCAGAGCAACCTGTTCCTCGAACTTCCAACAGGGCAGCAACGACAACAGCCCAAAAAGCAGGCTGTCCAGAGATGGCTTCCTGCCATCGATCGAGCAAGACCTTAGACTCCACAGGATGTACGTGCCGCCAATGGTCAAGTGCGAGGTGAGCTTCTCCCGTGTGCCGAGAAAAGGCTCTGGAACTAACCACTCGGTTGTAAGCTTGCAAAGAAGGCCACGTTATGTATAATTCGTGTTTCCAATCAGTAACCTTCCCACTTGCCTCAGAGGTTGCAGTGAATAAGTTTTAATTCGAAAGCATTAACTATCCCATGGAGCGGAGCCGGTGGCATCTGTAACCGGAAAAAAGCGCGAAAGAAACGCCCGCCTCCCATTGGCTGAGCAAGACGGCTCCTAGATAGCAATTGGCGGCCGCTTCACGAGAGCGCGTGCTCGGCCGCCGCTCTCGTGCCAGGCGTTGCCCGAGGGGGGGATGCGACCGCTTCTGGTCCTCTCAGCGTCGAATAACATGGCGGCGCCTGAGGCACCTATATCGTCGGAGGCCTCGGCAGTAGCGAAACGTGGCCATTCACGCCAGTACACCGCAGACGAACTAAGGGACGGAAAGAACGACATTTATGCTTTCGCATTCACAAGTCATAAGAACTGCTTAGATGTACTCGGTATTTTTCAATCATACAATACTTTCCTATTATATGTTTAGACTGCAAAGGCGCATTTATCATTTTTCGGCATTCCAGCACTATTTGTCCGTATCAAATCGTGCAGGCAAAAATTGCCAACTTTGCAATGTTGACAAAACAAATGATGTAGGGGATTTTTTACCTAGAAGAAAGGTTAAACTCACGGGTTAGGATCTTGTTACGGAGTGTAGAAGCGACCGTGGCGGAAATGAGCGTCTTTCGCGACCGCCCAAGGTTGCATGTATATTTATTTATTTATTTCCATACTCACAAAGGCCGGAGGCTCTGGAGAGAGGAGTGCATGGTACAGATGACGTCGTTGACAAGCTTCTTGAAATATGTGGCATCATTGATGGACACGAAGGAGGCAGGGAGGTGGTTGTAATCATAAGATGTCCTTAGAATAAAAGAGTCAGAATAGATGTTCGTATGATATGCTGGCGTGCCCACCTTGTACTGGTGATCGTTGCGAGGGGACACATATGAGGCATGAAAGAGCAGTTGATCTTTTAGAATTGGGTTAGCATAATACAATTTATAAAAAAGACCGAGACGAAGGTATTTCCACGGTGGTTTTAAAAAGCGCAAGGACTAAGAAGAGGAGGAGGGGACAGGACATAGCGCTTACTTACAACTGTCAAATTTAATAGAGCATCTAGAGAACGACAAGGTGGAAGTGAAAAAGGAGAAAAGAAAGATAAAATTAAAGTCACTGCTGCTACAAAGAACGTGTTTAGTTTTAGAAATCGAAATAAAAATTTGTTTAACTTCAGCTAAAGGCAAAGTACTTGTCACGTAAAACAAAACTGTCTATAAAATAAAAAAGAAAAAGAAAAAATAAATAGAAGAAAAAAGAAGAAAAAAGGAAAAAAAGGAAAAAGTACGCAGAGCAAACGGCTAAAACGTCTTCAAGTAAAACACCGCTAGAACTGAAGTTCCTTTTGTGTTTCAAGTCTTCAGGGGAAACACCGAAGGAACTGATGTTCTTTTTGTGTTAGGGTCACTGATGGCGCGCTTATAGGGAGTATTCACTGGCGGCCATATCTGTGTGCGCGGCTGCTGAGCGCGTGCTGACGGCGAGCTTCCGCAGTTCTTTTGCAACGTGCATTCCGCACCGTCAAGATTACTGGTCCTAGCAGGCTATTATTGTGAGCTCGTTCCGAGCATGCGCTCTAAACAATGACCTCAAATATGGCGTCCAGTGAATACCCCCTATACACCTGTCGCCACTGGTGAGGATGACTTGAGCCTCGTACAGTTCTCTAGTGTTTTCATCGCGGAACCGCTTCAGAACTTTGGTGTGGTTGAATCTTGGTGAGCATTTGCAGTCTCTGACATGCACCGCAAGATGTCCCGATGGTGCTGATTTCAACGTTTGGGCATGTTCTCTTAATCTCGTGTTAATGCATCGCCCCGACTGACCTACATATACTTTGCCGCAAGTAAATGTTATTTGATATACCACTCCACTTTGACATTCTACATACTTAAGTCGATGTTTTACACTGCACTCTGCCTCTTGATGCTGTTGGCAATTGATCTTAGGGCAGAGCCTTTTAGTTTGTCCGGAGCTGAAAGCACGACTTGGACTTGAAACTTCGCGGCTGTTCTCTTCAAGTTGTGGGACAAGCGGTGTATATATGGCAGAACAGTCAGGTCGGTTTCTCTTGTGTTTTTCAGTGTCACGTGTTTTATTTGAGGTCATCGAGGATTCGGCGACGTCATATATTATCAAACTCGGATATCCCGATGCTTTCAGTCTTTGTACTTGGGCATCGAAGCTTTCCCCCGCTGAGTGTACGCACGATTTTTTAAGAGCTGTATTCGGGCAATTTTTTGCAATTCTTCTTTTAATAATTTTGGAATGAGACGAATCATACTGTAAAAGACCTTTTTTTCGATCGAGGGGAATACATCCAGCAAGCGTGGTTGTCAGAGAACACCAGTCTTAGATCTAAAAATTGAGCATGGAGTTCACCTGGTGACTTGG
>JABSTQ010005773.1:0-44156 GCA_013358835.2 Ixodes persulcatus
GATATTTCGTTTCTCTAAAAAGAAACGGAAATGACTGAAGTGACGATATCACGTCTGATTAGCTAAAGCCTCAAATGACGAAAGTGGGCACTTTCGTCATTTGAGCCTCTAGCCAATCAGACGTGATATCGTCTCTTCCGTCATTTCCGTTTCTTTTTATTAGAAACGAAACATTTGTCGAACATAGCCCCCCAGGGCGTCGCTGGCTTTGAAGTCGGCGAAAGAGCAGAGTCGAACGCTGGGACGAAACTGACTCGACGAGGTCGCGGGCGGCCTCTTATCTAGAGTGAGTCACTATCTCGAAGATTCCGCGGAGAAGGTTCGAGCGTAGCGCGCTCGGGGCGAGAATGAACAAGCACTTTCTAGAACAACAAAAAGCAGGAATAAATCATAGAAGTTACGTCCGGAACAAGAATAAACGAGAACTTTCTAGAGGTCCTTGACCGAGCGTTGCTTTCTCGGCCCTGCGCGCGGCAATATTGATATCCATTTGCCATTTAACGCACCATAAAGATAGCGAATCAAGGTCACGCTGGAGGGCCAAGCTATCTTCTTTCGTGACAATGCGCCTATATATTACACAGTCGTCAGCGTATAGCCGAATGTTGGAACAAATTAAGTTGGGTAGATCATTAATGTAAATTAAAAAGAGAAGAGGGCCGAGGACGGAGCCTTGCGGGACACCGGATTTTACTGAAATACTTCGAGATGAGTCGTTACTGATCGAGACTGATTGAGTTCTTTCAGAAAAGAATTCTTTGATCCAGTTTACAAGAGACTGATGCATATTAAGTGATTCAAGTTTACTTATCAAACGCTGGTGCGGGACCCGATCAAACGCTTTCGAAAAATCGATAAAGATAGCGTCGGTTTGCGTTCGTGAATGGATGTTGTCATAAATATCAGTGATAAATTCAAATAACTGAGTTTCACACGACTTCTTTTTACGGAAGCCGTGTTGGTTAGGAAAAAAGAAATTAATTTCTGTAAGGTAATTCACAATATGGCTGTAGATCACATTTTCCAGAAGTTTACAGGGTATGCTAGTTAAGGAAATGGGACGGTAGTTTTTGGCGGACGTAGCATCACCGGATTTAAAAATAGGGGTAACTTTTGCATGTTTCCAGTCCTTACGTAAGTATCCTTGGTCCAGACTTTGTTGAAATAAAAGTTGCAGAAGAATACTTAAGACCGGCAGCGCGAGTTTGAGCAGTTTAGACGTAATTCCGTCACTACCCGGGCTAGTTGAATTGGAAAGGTTGAGGATAAGCTGCCTTATCCCATCAGAATCAACGGAGATGCGATCAAGGAAAGAATTATTATAAATGTTATCACAGGTAGGTAAAGGAAATGACTCACCAGTGAAAACTCCCCCAAAGAATTGATTAAAAGTAATCGCACTTTCTAGATCGGACAACGTATCCCCATGGATGTTAGAAAGACCGCTCGGGGCATTTTGACTTTTCGGAGGGCTAATGATTTTCCAAAATTTTTTAGGATTTGAACTTAGTAGTTGTCTAAGAGTGCCACCAAAGAAACGTTGTTTGGCATTTTTGGTGTTAAGGAGGCCTTTTAGATACCTCGAGAACCATGGCTTTTGTGTATTGGATGGAATTTTGATTTTAGGCACAAATAGATTCATAAGCTCTAAAAGCCTGTCCTTGATTAGAGTCCAGTTATCTTCTACTGACCTGAGACTGAAAGAATCCTGAAAATCGATAAGGAATGACTCGAGTGCCGAAGCAATCTCCGAAAGGTTTGCCCTGGCATAATCAAAACTGACTTTATGTTCGCAACGGTTTTCGTGAACAGCAATGTTAGCGTCGATCACACCCATTCGGTGATCACTGATAGCGTCAACAGTATTTACAGATAGAATTAACTCCGGAATAGACGTAAAAAATAAATCAAGAATGGCATTTTCACGCGTAGGCACCAGCACAACCTGGTCAAGAGAACAAGATTTACAATATCAATGAAGTCTCTACACTGCGAAGTACTTCTGCAACTACTCTCAGGCACACAATCAATCCAGTCAATCCCGGGATAATTGAAATCCCCACCAAGAAATACAGGACACTGCGGGTAACGTAGTGTAACAAAATTCAAAATTTTATACAGTTCCTGGAGAAACACAGCTTGCGAGTCTGGAGGCCTATAACAAACTAAAACTAAAATATGAGAAAATGCACACTTAACTCGGACAAAGCATACCTCAATATCGGTATCTAGGTCCACAACTACTGAGGAGAAACAGTTTTGGATTGCAACAAGAACACCACCTCCCCTAGACAATGAACGATCTTTTCTATGGATGGTAAAATCACTGTGAATTAAAAGTTCTCATTAGGTATATTACTAGATAGCCATGTTTCGCTTCCCAAAATGACGTGGGGACGGCATACTTCAATAGTGCTACTCAACTCATCTTGTTTTGACAACAAGCTTCTAAAATTAGCAACAAGGAAAGTTAACTGATTGACCTCACTTTCTGTGGTAGACCGTCATTCTCGTTCTTGAGAGATTGGAAGCTCAGGGTTGGAGGGAGCGTTTTGCAATTCAACCACCTGGTTCAAAGTGGAGTCGTAAAAAAACACTTTGTCGTCGATGAACAGTTTGTCGAAACCAAATCGAACTTTTTTCTGCGCATCACGATGCGGTTTTGCAAATTCTCTGAGTTTCCTACGAGCCTCCTGAATATGTGGCGAGAAATCTTCGTCAATCCATACTTTTAAGGATGGAACATTCCTTAAGGCCGGAGCCTTACTAAGCACTTCTTGTTTTTTTCTTAAAACTTCGGAACTTAACAACAATCATACGGTGAAACCTCTCACGTTTCCTACCTATACGATGTGCCCTTTCGAATTTCACCCGGGTCAACGTTTAGGTAAGTTTTAACAAAGTCTATCACTATCTGTTCAGTACGATTCCAAGTCTCACCGTGTTCCTCCGGAATTCCTTTGAAGATAAGATTATTTCGTCGAGAGCGATTATCCAAAGCATCTACGTGCCGCGCTACCGCGTCAACATTATCACAGGTTAGAGATAATTTTCGTAAATTGCTTTCCAGTGAGCTTATATCTTGTTTCATTGAAATCACATCCTCCTGGCAGCTCGATTGAGCGTCCACTTTTTTTTTCAAGTTCCGTCACCCTTCCTCTTAGGCTCGAAATGCCGGCCTGAATAGCATTTAATTTGTCCGCATTATCTTTCTGATAGCTTTCGGTATTCTGCAGAAGCCTGTCTAGGGTGGTCTGGAGCTTTTCGAGCTGCGTGGGATCGGTTTTAGGTCCAGGATTAGCTCGACATCACCCGCAAGAATGAGTAAAGCGCACACGCACACTGAGACGAATACCAGGCGGAACTTTGGCAGAGGCAAGTTCAGAGTGGGTAACAACAATCGATGACGTCCTTTAGTGGAGCGAGATCGAAAAAAACGTCCGATGCGAGCACGATAGGCAGCAAGGCAGATGCCCATACTGACAAAGTAGACGTACACGATGCACTCGCGCTGGGATTTGCGGCCAGAGTAACACAGCTAAGTGAAAACGGTGCAGTGTTCTTACCTGCGAGACGAAACAGACGAGCGATAAGCTTTTCAGCCAAGAAGGCCGCAAATCCCAACGGAGTGCAGCTCAACCGCCCGTTTTATAGCGCCGACCAAAGCGAAGCTCGATGGTGTCGCCGCCGTGTAGCAGATTTCACGAAGCAAGATGACAAAGTCCGAAACTTGAGCGGCGGTGAAACGATGGATGAAACTATGCAGGAGTGATAGCCGTCGTGCGCTGCTTTGCTGATCAAATCAGGTGGACGAAAAGCTGCGAGACGAAACAGACGAGCGATAAGCTTTTCAGCAAAGAAGGCCGCAAATCCCCAATGTTGGGCGAGTTGATACTGTGCGTGAAAAAACATGATTGCGCTTTAAGACACGGACAGAGGAAGAACATACACCACAGAGCGCTGCACCACATTAGCTACTCAGCACCACAGCAGATCCCTATGACCGCCAAACCTAACTGCCGAACTTTGGCAAAAATGCAAATATTTTTGCCGAAGTGCTATGCCAGATTAAAATTGAATTTATGTTTTATTTAGACCTGAGAAGAACAGCACACATGGACGAAAACACAGAAAAAGAACACACCGAAAAAGACACACTCAAGCGCCTTGTGTGTCTTACTCTAATTTATTTACTCGAATTATACCCTCAATTTTCTCTGGAAAATAAACGAACACCACACACACAAAGAAAAGATAAAAATCAAGAACCTCATTTCAAGTTCCCAAATACGAACAAGAACATCAAAATAATATATCAGACTACACTTACCTGCAGTTGCGTCCAAGGCAGCAGGCATCCAGTACCCTCGACGAAATCACCCTACAACATTGACGCAGTAGGAAAGAAATATATTCAATCAACTTCAAATAATGCAAACTTAGCCATCTGACTCGCCTATTGCATGGTCAGCTTTTAAAAATGCCTGATCAAACGCAAAAAAAAATGCCAAGACAATATACTTGCTAGTCTCTCTGCCGGCAATAACTTAATGACCTTATTCGGTAATATACTACTTTTAATGTTTGCGAAGCGGACGAATAATTTCTAACTGCGGAATGTCGAACTTCGGCAAATATGTGAATTTTTTTTGCCGAAGTAATTTGCCAGAATAATATTTAAAATTGAATCTATGTTTTATTTATACACGAGAAGAACAGCACACAAGCACGAAAACACAAAAAATAACACCGAAAAAGACACACTCAAGCGCCTTGTGTGTCTTACTCTAATTTATTTAATTGACGTATACACTCAATTTTCTCTTGGAAATCAACAAACAGCACACACACGAAATAATCATAAAGATCATGAGCCCCGATTCAAGTGCACAAATGGGAACAAGAAAATCAAAATAAAATATCGCACTACGCTTACCTGCCAAAACAGTAACAGAACTGTCACGAGATGCGTCCAAGGTAGCAGGCATCCAGTACCCTCGACGAAATCACCCTGCAACGTTGCCGCACGGCGAAAGAAATATAGTCAATCAACTTCAAATAATGCAAACTTTAGCCATATCTAACTCGCCTACTGAATGATTAGCGGACAGAGCAGACAGAAATAATATTTCGATTTTAAATGTGATATTTCACATACAATAATTAAAAAATTGCGCGTCAAACCGATTTCGAGGAATAATTATTTATCACGTGCTCCTTTCGCGGTTAAGCTGGAATGCAATCGACATCAATCTAAAGTGCTCCGTTTATTTATCGTGTGATCAAGAACGCCTTTTACTACAGGTACCTTCAGCTAAGGGACCTAAGCTAAAGGTACCTTTACGCTGCCGTGTGAATGGGGTATAAGTCGTTTATTTATAATATCTTCAGCTACCTTCGACAAAATTGAAAGTACTTCTGTCAGCATTCGAAAAAAATATATCATGAAAGGACAAACTCGATGACTCCTGAGTTTCGGATATCCTGTGAAACGCCTTGTCTCCGTCTCCACCAGCTTATTAGCCTTAAAGTAGCTACAAAAGCGCCTTTCAGTCGAAGGATAGCCAGCATACTCTACATTCATCATTCTTTCCATCGTATTCGATATTTTGCTTCACACTATGACACAAAAATTGTCTTCTACAGTAGATTCTAATCGGCAAGCATCTGCAACGTGATCAACCGAAAAGAAGAAGCCAAGCCAACTGGCGAAAAAAAGCGAGCCACGCTTTTCCGTGCTTGCGGCGCAGAAAAAGTCTATTTCATTCCCCTCAAACGCAGAGCAGAGCGCATAGGGCGAACCGGCCGATGTGTAACTGACCGCTTACGTGAACCCAAAAATGAAGCCACTTCAAGAACTGATCCGATCGCGGTTTACGCCAACGAATGCATTGCATGCGCGCCTGACTTCGCTTGAACCAAGACAAAGGGGGGACACCGCAATCGCTACGGACGTGGGATCATCGGAACCTTCCTCACCGAAAACGCAGAAAACAACGTTTCAGAGGCCCCAGTAACCTTATAAAGACGGGAAATAGAATTCGTCAGGCCTGAACTAGACCATCACTGTAGTTCTAACCGTGCCTCGTGGGTTTCTCCTCCCCCTTTCCATATCTCATTCTTTCTTCATCCTTATCACCCTAACTTTGTTAGGATCTCGTTCAGTATGTAATTTTCCAGCCCGAAATAAACGTTGCTGCTTAATGAAAGAGCGTAATTGTCCTGTGCTTGTCCTCCACGTTTTAATCTTTCGAGTTTAAGAATTTATTTTCAACTCGCTCGCTTTTACCAGTACTACGCCGCAGTTGCCCAACGACCGCCGCCCCTCGCTAGTTAGTATACGGCGCCACTGCGACGTGAGCCTACATCGCCGCCGTACGTCCGCCCAGAGTTACATTCGCCGAGGAGGACGGACGTCTGAAGGACTGCCGACCGACGCCCGCTGTGTGAGCACTGCGGGGAAGCCGACCCTGAGTACCGGTGGCACCGAATGCACCCCGCCCAAGGAACGGAAAACGGCCGTATGGGAAATGGAGTACTACCTGCATTGCCCACCGTCCCCTGCACCCGCTTCACCCTGGAAATCGCGTTCGCCTTCACCACGACATCCGGCGTCGCCACTTCGTAGGTCTCGCCGAGAGAGCCTGTCTCCCCAACCTCATTGGAGAAACTGAGCGCGGACACCCCTGGAGGTGGAGTTGCCGAAGACACCCGTCGCAAACATCCTCCAAGAATGTCGGAGCTCTCCCACTCTATCGCCGACAAGCATCGAAACGACGATTCTGCAAAGGTTCCCTGCAACCTCAACATTATCATCGACGCAACGACCTGTCGGCACTCGTGGATATAGGAGCACATTACTCCATTTGAGTGTGAAGCTCTCTGTCCGCCTTTGGATTGACACGAGGCCCTGGGACGGCCAGTAAATACGCACCACCAGATGATACCTCATCACGCCTCTTGGGAGGTGCACTTCTCACGTCGAAAATCACGGGGGGCCCTGTCCAGTCAAGTTCGTCGTCTTTCATGACTGTGCGAGAAACTTCATCCTTGGCATGGGCTTTCTGTGTGAATATGGTGCCGTGATCTAACTTGGAGAAAACTGGTTGACGCTGCGAAAGCCCGTCCTACCTCCGGAGGGATGCAAACAACGCTAGCCGCCGTCCAGGGTATTGCGGATCACTTGAACCGGCTACCGCGGTCGAGTGTTTTTGTGCCCGTCGTGACCCATGTAGTGTCCTGCGGGGAAGTTCTTCTGAAAGACGCAGTCCAACTGTTTCTAAGAAGAGGATTAGGCGTCGCAAGAAGCGCAACAAAGCATCAGGACGGACGCAGTGTGGTCCTCACGACGAACAGCGGCAGTGGCAGCAGGTTACGCTGGAACCTAAGCAACGTTTTTTCGCCATTGCAGTTTGCGGCAGTGCTGTTCTTCAACCCTCATCGTTGCGACAGCATCAGTCTGATGTCTCGTTCACACTTGCGAAATACGCATTCGCCGCCTACTGGATTGGCTCGCCGAAGAAAGATCGGGCGGTTCACATTTGTTGCCGCCTGCGGAGTGCGCGGCGTGAGCGTCTCGCAGTTTCCCGAACAGACGAGAGCTGACGCGAGCTTCCAAACCACCTCCTTGCCCGCGCGCGTCTCGTCGCCATCGTCGCCAGCTCGTCAGCGGGGGTCTGACGTCAGCAAGCGCCACTTCCCCCGTGCGTTTTGATTGGCTTGCGGCGAGAGAAAACTTTTTTCCGGCGTTCAAAATTGGTCCCAGAGCGATATTGCCCTCCGCCGGAAATTCTGCCTGCTTTCGTCGCCGGGCGTCAGAATTCTCGCGGATCCGGCCGCCGGTTCGCAAGTGTGAAAGAGGCATGAGTCATCTCCGGTGCTGGATTTCTGTTGCCCGGCGTCGGTTGTGGCGAAGCATTATCACGGCGAGGGAATCAGCTGCCTGCATCGGTGTACGCCCACCTGTTTGAGCGGTGATTGGTCCGACGCCACTGACCTCGGCTGCATCGGCAGTATAAAGACAGCGTTTCTCGGCCCTGAGGGACACAGCGGCAGTGGCAGCAGGTTACGCTGGAACCTAAGCAACGTTTTTTCGCCATCGCAGTTTGCGGCAGTGCTGTTCTTCAACCCTCACCTTTGCGACAGCATCAGTCTGAGTCATCTCCGGTGCTGGATTTCTGTTGCCCGGCGTCGTTTGTGGCGAAGCATTATCACGGCGAGGGAATCAGCTGCCTGCGTCGGTGTACGCCCACCTGTTTGAGTGGTGATTGGTCCGATGCCATTGACCTCGGCTGCATCGGCAGTATAAAGACAGAATTTCTCGGCCCTGAGGGACACAGCGGCAGTTGCAGCAGGTTACGCTAGAACCTAAGCAACGTTTTTTTGCCATTGCAGGTTGGTACTATTTTGCTTTGTAGAAACTGATATTTATCTTTACCATCCGCTGCTGCTGCTGCAGCTGCTGCTGCTGCTGCTGTTGCTGCTGCTGTTGCTGCTGCTGCTGCTGCTGTTTCTGCTGTAATTCTTGATCTTATTTCTCGCTGTGATGCGATACTTGACAGATGTTCTAACATGGCGGATGACTCGAAAGATATATGTCTACATTGCAGTCAAGCCTTCCTGGAAAAAGGCTCGCAAATCACATGCGTAGAGTGCCAGTACTCTTACCATATAGGCACTTGTTCTGGCGTTCCGGAAGAGTCACGTGTTTCTTCACGTAAAACCTGGCGCTGCCAGACATGTAAAATAGCCAAGTCTCGAGGCAGTCAGAGCAGCAAACAAAACAAAGATCTAGATGTAGCTGCTATGCCCGTCAGCATGAACGCTAAACTAGACACCCTATTAAACTTAAAAGAAACAGTGGATGCCATTGAACAATCACTTCAGCACATGTCGGCGAAATATGATGCAGTGCTGAAGCAAATGGATGAACACGACGGTGAAATAAAAAAACTTAAAGAAAAGGGTGACGCACTTAGAAAGAACGGAACCGACAGTGGAGATTGACAGGCTAAAACAAAACGTTCACGACGTTGAACGGAGGAGCCGCAAACAAAACCTTGAAATACACGGGATCCCAATGAGCGAAAAGGAAAACCTTTTGGCTACGATAAATGACCTTGCAAAGCAACTGGAAGTGCCCGACTTGCAGCAGATCAAATCATGGCCATGCATCGGCTTCCCTCGCGCCCTGATAAGATACCCGGAATTTTGGTTCACTTTTCAAATCAAGCAACTCGGGATCTGCGGCTCGAGAAACGAGTGAACTTAAAGCGAGTACGTAGCAAAGCGTACATCTTGGAAAACTTGACAAACCAGGACAAAACCCTTCTTTGGGAAACGAGAGAATGGGCAAAGGCAAGACGGTACCAATACGTTTGGTACAAACATTAAAAAGTACTGGTAGGCGAAAAGGATGGGGCACAAGCACATGTAGTGATAACTGTGGATGACTTGCAAACGCTTGTGTAGTTTTTCGCTGCTGGTAGTTGTTTTTTTCTTTTGCTTTGAATAACAAGACAAGACAAGATAACAAATCCGATTTCACTTAAGAAGTGAAATCGGATTTGTTTTCAAGAACCAACCAAAGGTGCCACTTTCTTTCTTTCACCTAAATGTGCAATCAATACGGAATACATTTGATGACTTAAACATATTTTTGGACGGTTTTAATTTTCTTTTTGATGTTATTATGCTCAGTGGAACATGGTATAAAAATACCGAAGAAGTAGATAGGCTTGAGAATTACGAAATATTTAGTGCAAACAGAACCAATAAAGTAGGAGGCGGAATATGTATGCATGTAAAAAGAGGTCTTGAGTGCACACTTATAAGTGAATTTACAGCTATTACAAGCGATTATGAAATACTAACTTTACAACATGCAAAAACTGTTTTTTTTTGTTTTGTTGTCTATCGCCCACCAAGTGGTAATATCTCCTCCTTTCTTGAGTTTCTCGACGAGTATTTTAAGTTTATTGGTGAAAACAATTTGACTGTCTGTTTTGGAGGTGATTTTAATATAGACATGCTTGCGTCGTCCTCACATAAAATTGAACTGTTGACCTTATATCAGTCATACGGACTCTTCAACGTTATTTCCCAGCCTACTCTCATTACACCCGAAATACGGCGTTGTTGGGTTTATTTTTAACAAATATTTCAGTAACGGACGTAATTGCTGGAGTGGTTGGGGAAACTATTAGTTACCACCTTCCAATATATATGCTTGCAAATGTAGACTACAGCTCCAAAAAAGTATGTGATGATCAGATTTATTTTAGAAATATAAGCGCCAGAAACCTTGATCTTTTTGAACAACAGATAAGTTCCGAAGTCTGGAGTGCGGTGCTGTCTAGCGTGTCTGCTGACGAAGAATTTAATTGTTTTCTTGAAAGGTTTAAAATGTTATATGATCGCTGCTTTCCTTATGAACTGCATAGGGCTCCTCGAAAGTCTCGTAAACCTTGGGTTACACCCGAAATAAAAAAATTAAAAAATGATAAATAAGAAAAATAATCTCTACCACAGATTCGTGCACACCAAAGATGTTAACATCTTGGTTGCATTTGAGAAACTTAGAAATCAATTAACAAAAACATTAAGGCAGACTAAACGCGTGTATTTCAATAATTTATTTAAATATGACGAGAAATCCGAGGTTGTATGGAAAAAAGTAAATGAGTTAATAAAACAAGGGTGGCATGCGGATAAAGTAACAGAAATAAAAATTGAAGGTATCGTTGTAAAACGGGTTGCTTTGGTCAAAACATTTAGGGATCATTTTGCTACACGTTTCCAGAGTGTACACTGTGCGGATGCCTTTAGGTATGTTCAGTAGGTTTCACATAGTATGTTTCTGTTTTCAACTGACGAACATGAAGTGTTTCCTGTTTTCCAAAGCTTAAAAAATAGTAAGAGCTCCGATATATATGATTTTCAAATTAAACCTATCAAGCATGTTTTGCGGTCGATCGTTCCTTACTTAACACATATTTTTAATCTAGCAATTGAGAACGGAACTTTCCCCCAAAAAATGCAGGTAGCAAAGGTATCTGTGCTATATAGAGCAGTAGATAAAAACAACCTCGAAAATTATAGATTGATTTCTGTTTTACCGATATTTTCAAATGCTCTAGAAAAAATAACACATCACTAGCTGTATAGTTTCTGCGAAAAGTTTTCTATCTTAACACCCTGTCAATACGGATTTGGGAAGGGTTTCTCTACCGAACTTGCCTCGTTAAAAGAAAAGGAATTAGTTTTAAGCAATATTGCAAAAAGTTATTAACACTCGGAGTATTCATAGATTTTTTAAGGGCGTTCGACCGGATCAATCATGACACATTACTTAAAAAGCTGCATATTTATGGCATTCGTGGCGTTGCTCTAGATATGATTAGAAGTTATCTTAGTTATCGATAGCAGTGTGTTGAAATAAATAAAAAAACTATCGGATATTAAAAAACAGACTGCCGGCGTACCGCAGGGGAGCATTCTGGGACCACTTCTTTTTAATCTATACATCAATGACATCGTAAATATTGATAAAAATGTAACTCTCATTATTTACGCTGATGATACCAGTATATTATTTTCAGGTGATGATACTGATCAGATTATAAGTGCCGCAAATAAGTTTTTGGAAATGCTAAATGCCTGGACAAATTCAAATTCATTAAAAATAAAAGTCAGAAAAACAAAAGCTGTATTATTTAGATCACGAAATACAAAATGTTTCTATACGTTCATTCTTTCTCTTGCAACACACTGTATAGGTATAGTTGAAAGCGTAAAAGTTCTCGGAATTATTTTTAATCAATACATGTCATGGGACGAAACTGTACAACAGACATGCCAAAAATTATCAAGAGTTGTAGGTATTATGTAAAAATATCGCCACATCATCCCGATTTCGGTTATGCTTCATATATAGAATTCTCTCTTCAACTCAAAATATAATTATTGCTTCTTGATATGGGGGAATACGAGCGCTACCAACATAAAACTGATACATACTATACAAAAAACGCTGTTCGTATTATATGTAATACTGAGTATAATAGTCATTCTAGTTCATTATTTAGTAAATTGAATATTGTACAGATTCCTAATCAGTATTATTATAAACTTTTTCTTGCATTGAAAAGATCTTTTTGCCAAAAAGAAAATATATTCATGTCCTATTTCCAACCTTAGGATGAGGGAGGTTACCTATGAAACTAGGTCTGCAGACACATGGTTAGTGCCGCACTCCAGAACGAACTACGGTAATCAGACGTTGAAATATATAGTACCTCGTTTTTTAAATCGCCTGAGTGAGTTGAATGTAGAAGTTTTGAATGAAACCATAAAAAATGTACGTTCCATGTTTGTGAGAGAGTGCCCCTGGAATTAGTAAACTTGGCTAAATCGATTACTTCTCCCCGTTCCCCCTCCCCCATCTAATGTTGTTTATTATGGTTTATTTTTGTGCTATAAGTGTGATGGTGAAAAAAACTTTATGTGTATGTACATGCTGTCCTCTTTCGCTGCTGTGGGGAGGCAGAGGCTCGTCAAGCAACAACTGAGTTGCTTTTTTCTCTGTCTCCCCTCTCCAAACGGAGAGAAATAAAGAGTTTGAGTTTGAGTTTGAGTTTGAGTAAAGCAACACCCAGTCACAGGTGCTCTGGTATCACACCACAACAAAGCCTGATGTCACACCAGAACACCAGATTGCTGGTGTCACACCAGAATACCATATTGCTAGTTTCACACCTGCACACCAGATTTCTGGTGTCACACTAGAACACTAGATTTCTGGTATGAAAATGTACCAAATCACACCTGTGAAAAAGTCTGGTGTCACATCAAGTCACATCAACCCTCGGCCTGGTGCATTTTTCACTAGAGTTGTGGTAGATAGTTCCCTTCTGAAAAAACAAAAACAATGCGTGCCGATGACAGTCCTGTAGGTGTGGGGCGGAGCTGTGACATAGCATCGTTGAGACGGTGGACGTAGTTGGATGCGTTAGAAGTTTTTAAAAATAACAAATCCCTGTGGAATATATTAGGCGGAGTGTTGTGCCTTAGACGAGTTATGCGGCTGAGCATAAATGTTGGTCTCTGATGACTGTTGGGAGACATAAAAGTACCAGAGGTTTAGATTTTGTCGCGAAATCCACGTGTGCACAAATGTTTGCGCAACTGTCCGAGCGGTGATGTTGGGAATGGAGAAGGCCTCAGGCCATCTCGTGAATCGATCAATTGCTGTGAGAATGCATCTGCTTCCCTGCGCGTCTGGTAGGACTCGACGATATCCAGATATACCCTTTCAAAATGTGACACAGGAAGTTGAAAAATTCCTCCTGGACGTTAATACGAATACATCTATTCCTATCAATTCATCAACACGCTACTTTTCTATTATTAGTGGACTTTGAGTATATCGTTGAGTCTTCGCTCGCTTTTAGGCGACTAAGTTTTTGAAACAATTGCTTACATCAATATTTATGCTTGGCCAAACGTATCATATATTTTTTCAAATACGCAGGTTTTAGTGTAAATGATTTGAGTCCATCTCATACCCTTTCCGTCCGCCATTTGAGCAAGTGGAAGTTTATTGGTAGTAAGTGTGCTCCAGTGGGACCAAATTCACAACAATATTGATTTCATGCTGTGCTGCACTTAGTGTTAACATACATTTTAGGACAATGACAGTGAAGTATATTGGACCTATTCTATTTTGATGGTAGTGATACAGATAAAATTAAAACAACTTTCAAAGAAGTAAAACTTCCATCTCTAGACACAGTAGTATTTTAAGTTTAAAGGCTACCTGTCCAACGTCTTTTGACTGCATAGTTACTCATTGTCCTGCCTTTCAGAGTTGGCCTAGTGGGAAATTCTGGATGATTTTGAGCTGCGATCAGGCCGTTCGTCCCCATGACCCCTGAGAAGGTGACCTCCTTGTTGCAAGGTTCGGTTTGCGCCGTCATCTTCTTTTCCGCACTAGGGGGCACCGCGTAGACTACATTCAGCAGATGAGTGACACCTTGGTCATCTTCGCCAGCTGCACAATAATGACATAATGCAAAACTTCCTCTCATACTTAAAATAAAGGCAGCAATGAAGTTTAGGTTACGGATGATATCATTTAATACGAAATATTCCATTGGCACATTTGGTGATCCTACATTCCCTCATTTTATTTTTGTTGTAAACTAACAAACATTTAATGATTAGTGGGATGTACTACCGCAGACAATATGAGCTTAAGGAGACGTTTATATGTTTGACCACCTTGCTAGTCATTGAGAAAGCTGTGGTTTGAAGTAGAAATGGAATGCGAAATTAAGATTCTATTCTTCTGAATATTTGACAAATTGAACGATAAATGTACTAGTAATGACCGTAGACGAAGGAAAAGTGCAGACTGGGTATTTTAGCTTATATTTTCTACAGGGGTACATTAAGATTCTACAAATTGTGTGAATCTTATCTCATAAAGCCTCATGTCATGCTACATCAGCATTTGGAGAAGTAAATGCAGTACGTTCTTTTGCTTTCAAATGCCTTCATTCTTTTATTGAACATAAAATTTCACCTGACATATTCACGGCTTGAAATATATGCTGGGATCCTCTACTCTACATGTGTTTATGCACAAAGTCATTGTTTCTAAAATAGCTCCAGTTCGTTTTGCGCTGTAACCCACTGCATCATCTAGAGCAGTGGGAAACATAAAGGGGCAACGGCTGGCACTCGATACATTGTTTATTTTTGGTAGTTAAAACGTAAATGTCATTAAAAGGTCCAGCCCCCCCCCCCCCCCCCTCGCACCCCCCCCCCCCCCCCCCCCCCCAGCGGCCGGAATGACTTCAGTACATAATACCGGGGCCATATTGAAGAAGAAAGAAAAATACACTAGACATAGGTTTATGTGATTCAAATAAGTACTGCGCTTACTCAGTTATGTCAATAAGGGAACCACTCAACATGCATCTGCGCTTTACTAAGGTTCCTTTATCATATCTGCCAAACTGAGATCAGAGGATTTGTTGTGAATGAGCTGGGCACATGCTGGGTTTGTTTATGACGCCACAAGAAATCATAGTGTCACATGACGTCATAATGTTACTTGGCGTCAAAATGTCATACGACGTGAGGGTGTAGGTGTGTTAAAAATTGTCCGAGTTGTTCGCACTGAAGGCGAGGACGAAGTCTTCGCTTTTTGTGCGCTTTCGTCCTCGTCTTCTGTGCGCTTTTTAAACACGCCACAATTTTACGTCACACCCTGACACAGGTCTCTGTCATACAATTAATACATCCCAATAAAGCTATACTTGTTATATATAAATCTAACCTTTGTGTCAGTGGATTGTAAGGCTTCAGCATAATGGGCCGCGTTTTTTAATGGATCCCAGGCCTATTACGCATTCTATGTTAAAACGACACTCACTAAAAATCGCATACAACTGAATGGATAGGGATGATGACAAAAAACATTTAATTCATGTGAGTATATGAATTACAAAAATAAAAAAGTTGTTCTGTAAAGCTGACCCATATCTTGTTTTCATCGTTTTGAGCTCCTCTATGCAGTGTAGCTCTTCACATGGCAAAACACTTGGTGTTCAGGCGTTATATCAACATTGCCAATATATAAGAGACGGGATAATTATAAAGATAGCAAAATTCATAAATCAGTAATATAATTTTATATCCCGTTGTTGGATGGCTGCAGTGCTCGCTGTCCTCTCACTATTTGACGTTTTGTCGTCCAACATATAGTGGAATCAACATAGTTGGCAAAGTTTAGTACAATATCAATAAGGCTGTGCCGTAGGCTCGCGATAAATGCAACTCGAATATTGTACACTTCTGTTTCATACAAATTCAAACAAATTTAAAGATGTTTGTTGTCCCGCTGTTTTAATGTCTTTATTAGCCACTTAATTCGAACGGCGTTTTCGAATAAATCATACGTTTTGTTCCCGTGGCCCTTTTGAGTGCGCTTCTCTCTGGGCACTGGTGCAAAGACGAGAAGCAACACTCGCGGAGCTCGCATCGCGGGTGTTGCATCTCTGCAATGCACCGGTGCTCCATAAGAAGCGTGCTCAACGGGGTTGAAGCAGGGGACTTACGATCAATGAAAACGGGTGCCGCGCGGTAGTTTCTATAGCAACTTACGCGGACACTGGGACGTGACGGCAAGGTATAAATACACGTCACCGCACCGGCGCAAGTTGCAATGGAAGCTGCCGCGCGGCGCCCGTCTACATCGCTTATGTGTCCCCTGCTTAACGGTCTGCAATAGATAACTTTGGCTTACAAAATTAGGACTCAACATTATTTAAATTTTGTAGGCTTCTTTCTTAACTTGCTGTATCCCACGGAATTTCTTTATAAACGCAGTTCGTTTTTATTATTGTCTAAAAAAACTTCAAAAGAAAATTTAATGAATATTTGTAGACTTATTTATAAAAAATATGTAGTAACGACATTCTTGTAGGTTATTTTTTAAAATATTATAAAAAAAACAACTAATGATATTTTTTCGCTTAAACGATTTTATAAAAAAATGATTTTATTTTATAAATAGAAGCAAAATTATTAATGTTTTTATCATTATATTAAATATATTGAGGACATCTTTTTATAATTCGGAAGAGAGTTTTGAAAAACGAGGGCTCACATTTTCTGAAAATATTGAAAGGGAAAATAGACTTTCTGCAGATTCTTTTCTGGTCACATATCTGTAAGAGTTCTAAAATTCTCGAAAGTTGCTTTGCAGTTCTTTTTGCTTTTAATCTAGGTTTTTTTTAGAACCAGAGGACACAGCCAAATTAAAACGAACCTTTTTCATTCCCTTTCCTGTTCCTATTTAATAAATATTCTGATAAAAAACACTCCTAACGTACGTTGAAGAATAGCTTCAACTCGATATTTGTCTGTAGGAAAATTCTGATTTTTCTGGCAGTGTATACCGTTACGTCCGACGTATCAAAATTAATATGAAAGTTACGTCCGAGGTTATATAAAAGGTATATGTGCCTAGCGTTACGTCCGGATGAACCGCTAATACGCGTCAACCTGCCCGCTCCCCTTCTCTTTCTCGCCCGTAAACACTAAAATAGATAACATTTCTTCTAGCAGCTATTGTTTGCGAATGTTGTTTTAGCGACGGCGCCGAATTATTATTAGTTGTACCAATGCCTTTTACTAAGAGATAGAGTCCACGAACTTTGAAACACTGTTTTCCCCTTGACAGACTACCGAGAAGGAGATCGGAAACACTGGAATCTTAATAAGAGTTGGGGTGGTCACCGGCCAAAGGATTACCTACAATATATAGCCTATATAAGCCTCTGGAGCAGTTAATGGGACTGTGATTCTGGTGTTGAGCGCTTCATGGTGTTTATGATCGTTTTAAAGTGTATTTGTGGCATGTGTATAGCACGTTCAGATAACCAAAGGAAACTACTTCCTAAAAAAATCTAAAATATGCATTTAAAAAAATTGACTGCCTTTCTTTTCTTTTTTTACGTTATTCTGCGGTTTCATTCCAAATAATTCAACCAAACGTATGTTAGAACGTATTCTAAAAACATTCAGTAGTCACTTTTAACCAGAAATTAAATAAATTTTCGAAATAAACTCTATAAACCTCAAAACGTTTTCAAAAGTTTCAATACAATTCCAGAAAATATTCAACAGAAGTTCAGAAGAATTTAACGACAGATTTTTGTAAGCGTTTTGCTGGATGAACAAACATTATATGTTTGTAGGCGTCAAGTGGTGTCTAAGAGTCCACGATAAATAACATTATTGAGCAATGAATAAGCTTATGTCTTACATTTCACTAATGTTTCATGTGTGGCAAACCTTCGTATGACTAGAAGGGCTGTGAAGAGGAAATAATGAAATGTCTGTTTTGTATGCGTAGCCATACATATTGCGAATCGTAATTTTACATTGCATCAATATTATTCAAATTTCTAATATTCAACTCTTCTGATCATTAAACAATTTAACTTCTTACAATTTGAAATAATTAGCCCACTGTAAATGATTTCGGTATTGAAGTCTAAGACATAAATAATGAGGCTTGTTAGGGAACTACAGAAGCATATACGTTTATTACCGAAACGTCGTAGCTTGCAAGATGAACATGTTTACCGTGTCAGGCTTTCAGCTCCGCTCTCCCAGTCATGAAGCACTAAAAAAGGCACAAAACAACAGTAGGGATAAGCTGTGGAGTAGAACGACAAATATTTACAATATTATATGCTTAAACTTGTGCATAGACAATATTGCTTGAAAGGATAACAGTGCCAAGAGACATTGACAGGTGAGACAATATATTCAGCGCGTTCCATTTTCAGAATGTTTCTGGCTTCTATTACACTTTTCAGGTATGACATACCTGAAAAGGTATGGTTCAAAAACAAAAATAAACAAGCGGTTGCAAATTGTACGCACATCAATTAAATTAATAAATAAATAAGCATAAATTATAAAGCAATAAACACCAAAAAGTAGACAATAATATGGTACTACACAAATTAATTTCAATAGAAGGAGTGACTCTATCAGCTTGAAATTAAAAGCTGCTGGAGATTAGCCTGTCTCTCAACCAAACTCATCATGGAGTGCTTCCCACTATGGGTGTCGACTTTAGCCTCCACCCTATCAGGCACCGCCTTGACCGCTCCGAAGAAGATCACACAACTCAAGGCACGAATGATCTACTGTTTCACGGTCTGACGGACTGGAAGCAGCGCCTTGCCCTTTACCTTTCCGCCGCCGATCATCCGCGAGCTCGCTGTCCGAGTTCTGTGCCGAGCCGTCCTCTTCTCACTTGTCCTCCGCTGGCCCGTGTCCGGCCTCCTCGTGACCAAGATCACCACGCTTCCTTCCTTTCAAACATGGGACGGCGGGGGTCTTGAGGACAGGGATTCCTCTGGGCCGTCGAAGAGGAAGTCACCGGGCTCGGACACGGGTGCGTTCTCTACGGCCACTGAAGTAGCGATGGGCCCAGGGCAGGCCGCAGGCGGACGCCTGCGGATCACTACACCTCAAAGTAGATTGACCATTTTATGCCTTTCTTAGGATCAAACATCCGGTGTCACTAAAAGAAAGGCAACCTTTTGGCCTAAACGTTGTTCTTTAAATATCTGTCTCCAGATGCTTGGTTTTATCAAATATGCACGAGTGCCACAAATTCCACTTTCAGAGTTTGTATGGCAGTACACATGCAACGTTTTTTTTTTTGTTTTTTTTTTAATCTAGGCTCCTTGCAGTGTCTAACTCGACATGTTATAAACCAAACCATATGTCTACTTTTTTTTTCGAAATCGTGCAGTGATTTCTCAAGGCTCCCATGCATTAAGAATACGTCATATCTGATTTGGGGAAACATAAATTGTCTGCTGCTGAATATACTAAATACAGTTCATAAATGTGAGGTAGGACATATTTCTATTCCACAATTGAATAGTTTTATTTCCTATGTTTCTCTACTTCCACGAATTGAAATATGCGATTCTCCAAACAATCGTGTCGTATTGATCTATAAGGTAATGCATATTTGCTGAAGGTTATGCAGGATTGAGAGTACACTTTACCTACCACGTGTCATTGCTTATGCAAGTATTTTGCGAAATGACATTCAATTTTTTATGCTATAAAATTGTTAAGAACTTATAAAAAGCTTATACAACCAGCCACAAAAAAAAAAACCATGATAAAACATATTCTATGCTGATAATTGGATGCCCAGGTAGCAAACCGGGAATCAATGGGAGGCTCAGTTTCTGGTGACCCCTGTAAACAAAAAAAACAAAAAGAGAAAGAAAATGACACGGAGAGAAAAGGGGGGGGGGAGCGGTGGAGAGGAACATCGGGGCACGCTGTCAGTCATTGAAAGGGGACAGAGCAAAGACTTTGCTGATATTGTGAGTAAACGGCTTTCCAAGCCAATCGGCGGTGGTGTGTGATTTCTTTGGGAGCGGCGGAGCGCGGTTAGATTGGGTTCGGACATTCCGCATTAATTGGCGTTACCAACGTTGGGCCAATCGGTCAGCCGTGGATCCAGCTCGTCCCCTTGGGCGTCGCGCGATCCTCAACCCGCGCTCCTATTGGTGACGCTCCTGCGGATGAAAGCCGGGGCTTATAAGCCATTTTGGAGGCTGGTGCTTTGCTACTAGCTACAGCGGCCTGCGTCGCATAAGTAACGGAGTTGAGGCACGTCATGACAGCGTTTCGCCTTCGTGACAAAAAGCTGGACCTCAACTGCTGATAACATTGGGATTTGCGTTGTCCTGACACGGCTGAAATTGCCAATGGCGGCATAGTTAGGGTACTTCAACGGAAGAGGCCGCGAGTGATTTTGATTAGGATTTAGCTACGTAACTAACCGCCTTGAGAGCATTGAAAAAGTCGGCATGAACGCGAATAGTGACAATCGAACTGACGAGTGACGACACCTTAGAGACGGTTACAGAGGCCATTCCGATAGATGGTCTAATTTCAGGTGCGATTTAGGGAAGAGTTCGTGATGCCCGATGATAAAAAATAATTCAAAACATGTTAGCTTACCGCACTCATCACCCGAAGGTGAGCGTCGTAGAATGCGTTCGTACGCTCCAAGGGCACTACTGGAGGGCCGGCCTCCCCGCGTCCGACGCGGAGAGGATAGCTAAGGTAATCCGCCGGACTCGCCTTAGGTTTCAGCCTTACATGCACCGATGCGACTTCGCGGATGTAAACGCATTGACCAGAGAAACGCGCACTGTTCAAGCGGTGCTCCCTGAGCTGCAGTATCGCCACCTCCGAGGGCCGCAGAACCTTTGGAGCCTGGCTGTGTGTGGACGAGACGGACCGCAGGCGCGTGTTTCGAAGCAGCGCGAGAACAGTGTAGCCATCGCGATTCGTGCCCTTGATCCCTTCGCTTATGAGCAAAAATGCAGAGCTGCCAACGCAAAAAAGGCTGGAATGCAAATCCGGAACAGAGGTGCTGCTGAAAACCCCTGAAACGTGTAACGTTTGTACTAGCACATTGGTACGTTTAGAAGCCACAGAATTGTACATCGTTTGGACAGGCGCGCTGAAAAAAATGCACTGCGGGATCACGGGGCGTTTGCCAACATTGAAAATTATGTAGTACGTGACGACTGGGTGTAGATTAACTGCTACTGAAGTAAACAGTTTGGAAACATCAAGTGCTATTGCACGCAGGCAGCCTAAACGCGTGAGTCATCGGCGCCAGTAATCGGGTTTCCTGAGCGACGGTCGCCGGCCGCTGGCGAGTACCTGGGCCACGAGGCACGAATCGCGAGGACCGATCGGTATGCCGGCCCCCTTGGTGTGATGGGCTCATGGTTCGACGCATGAGAAAGGGCCACATGTGGTACAAGGGCCACATGTGGTACTTGAGATCGGTAGAAGGAACGCGAAGCGGAAGCTCGTCCTGCCTCCTTTTTTGGTGTGTAGGCGTTACAACGCTTCTCTTGCAGGGGTTGTGGTGACATCAAAATGACGCCGAGCACTGATTGGCTCCTATTGAAGGATAGTGGGTAGACCTCAAAACAGCTTGCTTTAAGATCTGCTCACTATCCTTGAATCAAAGCCAATCAGAGCCCTATCTTCTGACGTCCCCATTACCCCAAAAAGGAAGCAGACGAACATGCGATCTGCATACTTCGTCCTAATTTACACCGGGTTAGCTCTTTCCTTGATCGAATGTTGTCCTTATTATACTCCGTTTCACCTTATGTTGTACCGCAGCGAAGGCTAGAAGCGCGAGCTCATAGCGTTGGCAGCAGCCATTAGTGCACGAGAGCTTGTGCCGCCAAGACGTGCCCTAGAGCAAGGAGCTCGCGCTTGTAGCCTTTTCTGCGGTACATCATAAAGTGAAATAGAGTATAGAACTGCTGCAAGAGCGGAAGCTCGTCGCGCGCGAGAAGTCCTAATCGCGTTGAATTTGGCGGAAAAATCGACTAAAGCGCAAGGTGCGGCCGCGCGCCTTTAACTTTGCCTTGATGGCAGACGAAGGAAGCGGCGCGAGGCACCATGGCTGAACAGCTCATGACAAAACAGCACGCGACAAAACAGCACTGTCAAAACAGCACAGGGTCAAAATATCACAGCGTCAAAACAGCACGGTGACAAAATAGCACGCGTCAAAGTAGCATGCAACAAAACAGCACATCGTTAAAACGAAGGCGACAGAAGAGAACGTGCCAAACCAGCACGGCGTCAAAGCAGCACAGTGTCAAAACAGCTCAGCGACAAAACAGCACAGCGTTAAAAGGGCACAGCGACAGAAGAGAACAGCGTCAAAACAGCACCGCGACAAAACAACACCGCGTCAAAGCAGGACATTGACAATACAATGAGGGATTTGCGTTTTCGGTTTTTAATATTTTGAAATTCGGCGCACATTGTTTGGTTTTTTATACCGAACAGAAGTTTTTATACCGAACGGGTACATAAACTTCTCGGTTCTTTTCGGTTAATTGACGAAAACCAGTATACTGGCGAAAATGAAATATTTAAAAGCGCCTGTTCAAAATGGGTAGTGAAAAAACAAGTATTGATCTTCTTATTTGTTGCGGTCTTTGGCAGCCGACGCGACCTGTTCTGCAAGACGCACCTAACGTGATCAGACATTATCACCGCGTGCTCGTATTTGTACACAGGACGAACGTGAGCTTCACTACCATTTCGGTCGGAGGGGGAAACATTGCCGCGCGCGCAGCTGACCACGTAGGCAGCGCGCTCGTGGCCTAAAGGTTATCGCGCTTGCTTTGCATGCAAAAAGCCAAAAACTAATGCCCGGCCGCGGGTACACATTTTTGCTGTCTCTGTATTGTTATGTTCTGGTAAATTCGAAACCCGCGCTGCTGAGTCGAGGTTAGAATGTTCCTTGCGCCGAAACTTCTACGCCGATTGTTTCAGAAGCTCACGCGTGTACAAAAAGGGCTCCGCGTGGCAAGCCACAGTCAGTCTCGCCCCAGCGCTCCATCCTATTGTATCGCCGACATCGACGCCTGCGACGCTAACCTTCTGTTTTGTTTTGGCCACAATTTCGCACCAATAAAAGTTTAGTTTCTCTAGTTAATTCGCGTTTCATCAATTGTCATTCGTTGCATTTTGGTGGAAATACGGGGTAACGCATGTCCCTGCAGCGTAGCCCTCCAAAGGCCCGCTGTGCAAGTCCGACACCAAGCCCACGAAGACCCACGAAAACACTACCGATATCCAATTAAGTCGCCAAACCCAAGGCCTGCACCCGGAATTCGGACTTCTGGCAACCAAGAACAAGCAGCCAACGAGGCGGACGATGGACCACAAGTCGTCGCAGACCTTGACCGCTGCCGCCGTCATTTATACCTGCCCGTCGCACCACGAACGGCTGCTCCGTTCAACGGCGAACAATACGAAGACGTCGAAGACTTTATTGACCAGTACGAGCGATTCGCCCGCCACAATGGGTTGTTCGAGGAGCAGCGCCTGCAATACCTCATTTCTCACTTGAAGGAACTTCGAGGCGCTGGTTCGAAAACCACGAAACTTTCCTGACTTCGTGGGACCTTTGCAAGAACTAGCTGACGCGTACGTTCGCCAGTCAGCACCGGAGAGAGAGGGCCAAAGATTTGCAGCAATCGAGGACCCGGGGCCCCAATGAGAGTTTCACGAGCGTTGTGGAAGACTTCCTGCGCCCGAGCTCCCACTCCGACCCTCAGGACACCGAGGAAAAGAAGCTGCGTATTCTGATGCGTGGCGTGAAGGACATTTTCGGTGGACTGGTACGCAAACCACCGACGACCGTTCAAGAATGCGTGAACGAGGCGACGAAGATGAAGCGTGCCATCCTTGCAAGAGCAAGCCACTACCAGCCTCACCCCGACGTAGTTACCCCCTCGCCATCGGGATTCGACCACGGCTCTAGCTTGACTGGAATTCGCGAGATCATTCGCGACGTTGTCCGAGAAGAGTTCAGGAAGCTCCTGCCTGCTTCCAGTCCGCCAGCTTCGCTGTCAATAACCCAAGCTGTCCGCAAGAAAGTTCAGCGGGCAATCCAACCGGAGGCTATTGCCACCATAGCAGCACCGGAGGAGCCCGCTCTTAGCTGCGCAGCAATGGTTCGACGAGCACCACCAGCCCGGCGCCCCTACATGGCGCCTCCCCGACGTGAACCTCCAGCGCCGCAGTATTCCCGACGTCAGGAAGATCGGGCGCACCTTCTCCCAGAACAAGCTGGGCCAAGAAAGTCCGACGTGTGGAGGACGGCCGATCGGCGCCCGTTGTGCTTCCATTGCGGGAAAGCTGACCACACCCACCGCCGATGCCCATACAAGCAACTCAAGCTGCGCGGATTCCGCCCGAACGACCCGCGCCCCCGTTATGGTGAACGCGCTCGGAAGATCCACGAGTACCTATGACGACCTCAGTCCCCCGAGCCTGCGTCCCGCCGAGAGTTCCTGTCGCCGTCGCCACGACGTCCAGCTGCGCCGATGCACCAACCCAGACGTAAAAGCCTGTCTCCCCTCGCTCCTCGCCGGGTAAACTAGGCGTGGCAACCCTGGAGGTGGAGTCGCCGAAGATGACCGACGCTCCTGCGACAGTAAAGAATATCCTAGACGTCGTTATCGACGGCCATGACGCGTCGGCTCTCGTCGAAACTGGAGCAGACTACCTCGTCCTGAGGGGGAGGCTGTCCCAACGCCTTCGGAACGTAACGACGCCGTGGGATAGCCCACAAGTACGGACCGCCGGGGGACATCTTATCACGCCGGTCGGAAGATGCATTGCTCGCGTCGAAATTCACGTTGAGACTCCTCCGGTGAAGTCCTTCGTTCTACGAGACTGTGCGGGAGACTTTACACTCGGAATGGACTTCTTGTGCGAATATGGCGCCGTCATCGACGTGGATGCCAGCGAGTTGAGGCTGCGGAAACCTGTTCTAATGCCGGAGAATAAAAGAATTACGGCAGCCACGTCAGCTACAGTGCATGCACTCTCCGACCACGTGAAGTTGCCACCGCGTTTGATTGTATTTGTGCCTGTCGGGAGCAAAGAAGGCATCTGCGGAGAAGCTCTGCTGGAAGGTAGTGTCCAACTGCTCCTAGAAAGAGGGACGGGTGTCGCAAGAGGCATCGTGGAGCTCCAAAAAGGGCACACTGTGGCACTCGTAACGAACTTCCGACAGGAGGCTCGGCACCTTTCGAAAGGCACCGCCGTGGGTCACGCCGAGTGCCTCCCGGACTCAGCAACAATCGCCGGAATATCAGAAGACCTCTCTTCGTGGCCACACAAGACAACGCCGCCTTTGCAGTTTGACGTCGATCCAACACTGGCTACTCCACAACGACGACAACTCAGCGACGTTCTCGCCGAGTTCAATGAATGCTTCTCCACGTCGTCAAAGGTACTCCAAACGACAGTTTCGCAACATCAAATTGTTACTGATGACGACACGCTTCCTCTGTGAAAGACTCTGTGAAAAAAAATAGAAAAGTCACCCAGAAGCAGGTTCAAGAAATGCTCGACAACGACATCATCCAGCCCTGATGCAGTCCGTGGGCTTCAGCGGTAGTCGGTGTGAAAAAGAAAGACAGGACTCTTCGGTTCTGGGTAGACTATCGTCGACTGTACGCTGTAACAAAAAAGATGTCTACCCGCTGCCACGCATCGACAATACTCTGGACCGGCTGCACCACGCCCGATACATTCGGTCGATGGACCTGAAGAGTGGGTAGTGGCAGATTGAGGTCGATGAACAGAATCTTGAGAAGACTGCCTTCGACACGCCGGACGGACTGTACAAAATAAAAGTGAGGCCGTTCGGACTATGCGCTACACAGGCGCATTCCAGCGCTTAATGAAACACCGTCCTTTCCGGCTTGAAATGACAAAGTTGTCTCGTCTACGTCGACGACGTCGTGGTAATCGCAAGCGACTTTGACGAGCACTTGAGACATCGACAAGCCGTGCTACAGGCTATCCAGAATGATGGACTGACATTAAGCCGTCAAAATGTCAGTTCGCTTAAGGCAAGCTCAAATTCCTGGGCCATGTCGTGAGTGTTCCGGGTGTAAGCCCTGACCATGCAAAGACATCCGCTATCGCCGAGTTTCCGAAGCCTTCAGACAAGAAAGCCATATGAAGATATCTTGGGCTGTGCACTTACTACATACGTTTTGTTCGCGATTTTGGCAAGATGTCTGCACCACTCACGCATCTGACGAAGGACAACGTGAACTTTACGTGGGGGGCTGGAGCAAGAGCAAGTGTTCAACGAACTGAAGGAGAGACTCCAGTAGCCCCCTATCCTCGGACACTTCGATCCATCAGCGAAAACGGAAGTTCACACGGACGCCAGCAACACCGGACTCGGCGCGGCACTCGCCCAAAAACAAGACGGAACAGAGAGGGTGATCGCTTACGCATGCCGGGCACTGTCCAAGGCAGAGCAAACATGCTCAACAACCGACAAGGAATATCTTGCTGTCGTCTGGGGGTTAATAAAGTTCCGCCCGTTCCTGCACGGGATCCCGTTCTTCATTGTCATGGACCACCACGCTCTCTATCGGCTCGCCAATCTCAAGGACCTGTCACGACTCCTCGCTTGCTGAAGTTTTTGACTGCAAGAATTCGACGTAGCTATTGTGCACAAGTTTGGCCGCAAGCATAATGACACGGACTGTTTGTTTAGGGCCCCAGTCGAATCTCCACCCGACAAAACCGACGACGACGATGGCTAACGTTTTCTCGGCGCTGTTAAAGGTACCGACACGGGAGCACTACAACGATACGATCCGGAACATCGCGCTGTGATAGACCGCCTCGAAGGTCAATAAAGTTAAGTTCCTCAAGTCTTGGCCCGAGACTTTTCAAGCATCGTTCTGCGGCGAGGCGTGTTTTTGAAGAACAACTTCGGAACCAGCAACCATGTCTGGCTGCTGGTTGTCCCAGCCAGCATGCGAGAAGAAATACTTCAAGCATGCCACGAGGACCCGACAGCTGGACACCTTGGATACAGCAGGACGCTCGCCCGGATTCGTTACAATTGTTACTGGCCGAGACTCCCGAAAACCGTCTATTGGTACACACGGATTGGCATGAGTGCCAAAGACGTAATAAGCCTCCGACGAAGCCAGCAGGACTCCTACAGCAGATATCTGCCCGACTACGCCCTTCCAACAGGTCGGAATGGACTTACTTGGGCCATTTCCAACATTGACGCAAGGAATCCGGTGGATTATTGCCTCGACCGTTTACCTTACACGATACGCCGAGACGAAAGCCCTTTCACCGGTAACAGCCATGAAAATCGCCACGTTTTTCGTCAAGTCCAATCTCCTTCAACACGGCGCACCTAAAGGGCTGATCACAGTTTGAGGGTCATCTTTCATGGCAATGCTGACTTAGGAGGTTCTTATCATCCGCAGGCAAACAGGCTAATGGAGCGGCTGAGCAAGACAATCGCCGACATGATCTCCATGTACGTAGACGTAGAGCACAAGACGTGGGTCAAGGCGCTGCCGAGCGTTACGTTCGCATACAACACAGCGGTTCAAGAAACCACGGAAATGACGCTGTTCCAACTGCTACACGGCCGGACGGTTACCACGATGCTCGACGTCATGCTGTCTTAAGTGCCAACCAACGATGGCAATAACGACGCTATACTGATCTCTCAACGCGCGGAGGAAGCTCGTCAACTGGCAAGAATCAAGATTCATGACCAACAGCGAATCGACGCACGCCGGTATGACCTTCGTCGGCGGGATGTCCGCTTTCAACCCGGAGACCGGGTATGAGTGTGGACACCGATACGGCGCCGCGGTCTTAGCGAGAAGCTTCTGAACGCTTTTTGGGACCCTGCAAGATCATCCGACACCTCGGCGATCTAAACTACGAAGTTCTTCCCGACGGAACGAGCCCATCTGCAAGACGCCAGCCACGACCCGAGGTGGTGCACGTCGTCCGGCTGAAGCCGTATTACGAGCGATAGAAGTTTGGGCTATCGGCAACCCTACTGAAAAAAACACATATGAAGTTATACCGGATCGTACCGGTCCATCCCGTTCCGCTATATTTAGAGCGGAAGCCCGCTAGCATCATACCGGCGGCCCGGAGTAGTTATACCGGGACCGGTATACGTTGTCTGGAGTCCCAGTGACGCCATACCGGTGGTCGGAGTATTTCACCGGGACAGATTTACTGAGTCAGGAGCCCCGGTAGCTTGACAGGGGTGGCCGTATCTGGTGTACCGGACTGTGGCTCCGGTCGTACTGGGAATTGCCGGAACTCCAGGAAAGCAAAGCGGTCGTCCGGTGCGCTAAGCCGGTGAACCATATCGTCACAGTGGTCACCCGGTAACTCTACCGATAAGCGGGAAAGCTGTGTCGGATTATCAGTTAGTGATACCGGCGAAGAGGCATAACTAAAGCAATAAGGCCGGTGACTCGCGAAAAACGGAAATGTTTTATTATACCTGATTTTGACGAATTTGAAGTAAAATAGGAACAAGGAAATGAAAATATCTACAGGGTGTCACAAAAGAAAATTTACACGGTCTTTTTTACCGCAAAAATAAACTAGGCATCGCCGAACGCTCATTCTCCGCCCAAAGGTAGCGCTAGAGGTCACAACCAGGTGCCAAAGTCTCAGCCCGATCCGATAACTTAATCAAAAGTTATGACTGATTTTCTGAAAATTTAAATGGGAAAATGGCGGCCGACGGAGTTTTCGAACACATGGGGCTCTATGGCACCAGAAACCGAAAACGGGCAAAAATGGGCTCCATTTTCCCATTGAAATTTTCAGAAAATCACGTATAACTTTTGATTAAGTTATCGGATCGGGCTGAAACTTTGGCATCTGGTTGTGACCTCCAGCTCTACCTTAGGGCGGAGAATGAGCGTTCGGCGATGCCTAGTTTATTTTTGCAGTAGAAAAGACCGTGTAAATTTTCTTTTTGACACCCTGTACATAAAAGTGCAGCACGCAATAAAAATGTCTGCAATTATAGTTTTTGTATAAAACAAAAGTAATAGGATATATATCAAAAGTACAAAAAAAGGAAGATTCACAGATCTTTTTGAAAAGCCCTACCCGAAAAAAAAAACAACAAAACAAAAACAACAGTATGATTACAGTATGAAAAAGAAACCTGGATTCTGAAAAACGCTTTGCATAAACCAGGAAACGTACCAGATTTTAAAAAAACAAAAACAAAAAAACAACGTGTTAACAGTCTGGGTCTATACCGGGAAATATACCAGGACAGAAAACAAACGCTTTGCATAAACCAGCTGGCAACCCAAGCCCCGCTGCCCCCCATGCACACCCGGAAAGAAAGTTCCATACAATTTAGTTGAGCAAAGTTTCGTCGCAAACATTCGTTTTTTTTTTTTTTTCAGTGTTCATCATAAAAAAAATGTAAGTATTGCCAAATGCCTCGGCGAAACAGAATATCTGAGAAAAAAAAAATAAAAGGCAAGCCCCCACTGGGGATCAAACCCGCGACCGAAGCGTATGAGGCAGAGGCGTTACCGCTATGCTGCACTACAACTTCGAAATCCCGTTTTGACAGTTGGTGTCATACGAGAACCAAAAAACATTCACGTCGAAGACTGAGGTACTAAGAACCACTGATCGTAGTAATGGCATTCCAAAAACGCCGCGCTGTCGTGCATTGTTTTTCACCAGCTAGGTACTGTGGAGATGGGGCCAGGGCTGGGGGATTCGTCGCCGGAAAAGTAAAGCAACCAAGCAAACGACGTGAGGCTCGCGGACACGCTTCGCAGGGGGCCGACGACGTTCGAGCCACGGTCCAAACAGCCCAAGGGGGGGCCTTGCTTCCCAGAGAACTGGATATTCTTTCCGGCGGGCATAGACAGCAGGCCTGTGGCTGATGCTGATCGCAGGAGATAGATAACAGGACAACTAATGCACAGCAAATAGGTCGAGCACGGCACATGGAACAACGGTGGTCACCGCCATGTTAAAGTTAAACGAAGCTAAGCCGGCCAAGCTTTAGTTTTGTACACAAAGCACTCCAACATGCTTTATTGCAAATAATTATACAAATGTTAAAGAGTTTATTTTGTTACGATGGCGATGCGGCGATGTTCGTTAGGTTCGACCACAGTGGTTCCAACGAAACGTTTTTGACGCAACGTGAATGTGGTTGCTTTAGTCTTCTTACATTTGAACTTTCAAATGTAAAAATAAACTGTTTTAACATTTGTAAGTTCAAATGTAAGTCGTCTAAAACAAGCACATTCCCGTTGCGTCAAAAGAGTTTCGTCGGAACCACTGTGGTCGAACCAACGAACATCGCCGCATCGCCATCGCCATCGTAACAAAACCCACTGGTAGCCCCACTGATCTCTATAGTAGTAGGCTGGATCGCGGATCGGGAGCCCGTCGGTGTCACCACCGGCGGCCATTGCTTGACACCAGGCAATACACGCAAGTCTATGGGAGAGACGCACAAAAGTAAGAATATTGAACCATGTACGCTGTGCTCGGGGGCGAGTATTTTATGGCGTGATGCTATTCTTATGTCGGGTGTTTGGAGATTGAATCGATATTTGTCAAACGTTCGTACGCCGATTTAAAAAAAATCAAACGTACCGGAGCACCTACGGCTGAGCTGGCAAGCTTGCTCTCGTAGTGGAGTAAACAAAGGAACTTGCCGTTAATGAGACCATCCTGGGGGACGCCCAGAAGTTGACGAATGACAAGGAAGTTCTATCTTGACAGCGGCTTTCCGGGAGTGAGCGAATTCCGTGTAGCAAAGCATCGCGCTTGTCGCCTGCTAAACTCAACCCAACGAAGCCCCCACCGACTCCACGGTAACTCTAGGTAACTCTCGCCTCATTGAGCTGCACTACATTTTTCGTCCAGCGGTGTCACTCTCGACCACACAATATTTATTTTTAAGAACTGGGAGGGCTGTTCGTTTTAATGTTTGTACGCAAGCTATTTGACGGGCTTATCGAAAAGCAGCCAAAACGTTTCAGTGCCGACAACACCTTAAAACGGGGGAAACGGCACTCTTTCTTCTTTTTCCCATAGAGTCCCATGCGTTTGGTGGTGTCAATGAATGGCCGCCGGTGGCGACACTCGATCTCAGCTGCCGAGGCCGCGGACTGGGATATAGCCTACTACTATAAAGATCAGTGGGTAGCACGGAAGGCGATAGTGATGGACAACACATTGTACATTTTTTGGGGGGTCCTGGAGCCCTGAGGGCGCCGGTGTAAATGAGGGTCAAAATGCAGATACAGGGGGGAGGGTTTGGGAGAGTGAAAGAAAGCCTCGCAGGACTAGAAAAAAGAAACTGCTTAAAATAGGGTTCATAAACATGCAGGGGCAGGAACAGAATAACGTGGGAGGAGATTGAGAAGCAATTAGAAACCGAAACCCTTGCAGTGTATGAATTAGCAGAAACACATCTGAGGGATATGGAAGAACCAACATACATACCGGGATATCATTGGATGGGGTTCAACCGTGCCAATGGGGAACGCAAGGGAGGGGGATTGATGTGGGTCAACGGCAATATTGGAAGTTTACACCCAATCCTGGGTTTTGTGTAGGTAAAAACAGGGAGTGATGCAGGGGTGGAAAATGCAGAACACTTGACATGTATATGAGGAGACGTTAGGATATCGGCACTAACAATGAAAAAATTACCTTGGGGGACCTAAATGCGTATTTGGAAGGCTTTGATGGACATACGGATACAACAGGGAGGATGTTAGAGGAGTTATGCGAAGCTCTTGATCTGGGATTGGTTAACGCTCAGGTGAAATGTGATGGAAAAATAACATGGGAAAGAAAGAACTCGCACTTGACTATCGACTACTGTTTAATGTCGCATAAGATATGCAACAGATTAGGAGGTATGGAAATAGATGACGAAGGCACAAAAAGTCTGGGGAGCGACCATAAGAGAATCAAAATCAGATTTGGCACAAAAAAACAGAAAGGCAGAATCAAAAACAAGACGGTAGAAATAACTTAAATGATAAGCAGTTACCGGAGGTATCACATATAGAGAGCATAGTATGCAAGCAACCGGAAAGAGAATGGACATATGAAAACTTTGTGTTCTCAAAAGAGAGCGAAATATCGAATCAAACAAGGAGGAAGAAAACTAAAATGCAAGCTAAAAAGCTGGTGGGATTAAGAGGTCAAGGCAGCAATATTTCGACGCCAAGCGGCAACTAAAGAACACAAATGGGCAAATAAAAAGTGGGCCACACTATCTGACGTAGCATCAAAATGAGAGGAAGTTTGAGGAAAGAAAGCGGGAGGCATCGGCATTACTACAGGCAAACATTGCGAGAGCAGGGGTCCAGTAGATGATATAGATAAACCAGAAGAATAGGAATGCGGCAAAAAGGTTCTGGGAACACATCAATGCACAAGGAAAAAAGACCCATGGGACAAAGGTAGAGGAGGAAGAGGCAAGATAATACATTAGACATACAATCGAAGCAGCATTTTTGGAGTTAGAACCAGATCAGGCCGTAGGGAATGGTAGCGTCTACACAACACAAGAGGAGGATCATATTGAAGAAAGGAAATGACAATTGGGGAGAGGTAAAAAGCTGAAGGAAACGTTCCGGCTGGAACTGCGACAGGTCCATACGGCCTACCAATGAGATTGATAAAAGTTCTAGGCAAAACAAGCGAATTGAAACTAAGGCAGGTGATTGACCAGATACTTATAAGAGGGGAGGTACCCAGTGAATGGAAATTGAGCAGATGAGATTATTATATAAGGGCAAGGAAGACGAAGACAGTATCAAATCATACCGACCAATCACAGTGACTTCAGTAATATGCAAACTAGCTATGCAAATAGTAAAATGAAGAATGGAAGAATCGGCAGAAACAAAGCAGATTCAGGGGGAGCTTCAAAACGGTTTAAGGAGGGATAGACGACTAGATGATAACTAATTCATAATCACTCGGTGCACAGAGATAGCAATGACAAGTCAAACGCCATTATGGGTAGCATTTTTAGACTTGAAAGGGGCATATGACAATGCGAATCAGGAAAAACTGGAACCAACTGAAAGGATATGGGCTAAAGGGAACCATGGTTAAGTTTTTAAAACGGGTTTATACGGAGAATAGGGTGGCTATAACGTGGGGAGCCGAAACTACCAAGACCAGCAGCAATAAAAAGAGGACTTAGACAGGGTTGCCCATTGTCTCCCCTGCTCTTTATAATATACCTCACTAAGATGGAAAAAAAGTTAGAGCAGTGCAACCTTGTTTTTGACCTGGCTTACATGAAGAAAGGACTTAAATTAAATCAAGTATTGCCAGGGTTAATGTATGCAGACGACATTGTACTCGTATCAGAAAGTCGTGAGACAATGCAGGAAGTGATTAGAGTTTGCAGCAGTGAAGGGGACAGTTTAGGCTAAAATTTAGTAGGGACAAGTTGGGTATAATAGTTTTCAACGACGAGAAGGAAAAAACCCTGGAGATACAGGACACATTGTTAGAACACGTAGAAAAGAACAAATATCTGGGAGTATGGGGTGTGGGTAGGTTGGCATTGGGGGCACATGGGAATACACCAAATGAGGGAGTACAGGGGAACAGGGGTTGGGCATCTTTCGTCAGTAGAGAAGCGATCAGTAAAGTGAAATTTGAACAAACACTAGCTGAAATTAAAGATGCACGGTGGGCAGCAAAAATGTACAAGTATCTATATATAAAAAGTCTGAACACTAAGTGTACTTACCGAACCCGCAAGCTGAGATTTAAATACATTCAGCAAGATGGAGCCGATTAGAGAATACCAGTAGAAAAGGGAGTAAAGGAAACAGAGAGGAAATTGTGGGGAGAGAGAATGCAGGAGAAATCAGCTTTAATAATATGCAGGGCACAAAAGCAAGAAATAAAGAAGGAAAAGCTGTAGGATAATTCAGTGGGGAGCTCTTTGCTGTTTGAAGCTAAAACGGGGGTGCTAAGAACGAAAACGTATAGGACTAAATTCCGGGAAGTAGACAATTTGTCCGACGTATGCAACCGCCAAAGGGAAACTATAGATCATGTAATTTTAAGGTGCACGGGGCTTCGTCCCACCCTCTTGGGGGGGGGGGGGGGGGGGGTGACTACGGATTTGTAGGGGGCACTGGGTTTTTCGGACATGAATGGACGAATGGATAGGGAAAGAATTGCGGTAATTAAGAGGAGATTGGAAGATTGGTGGAAGATATCTAGGAAAGGCTAAAAACAAATACAAATAAATGTAAGCAATGGAATCACTTTACAAAGGGGGGGGGGGGGGGTTCTGTTATAACACAATTTATAAAAATTTAAAAAAGAAGGGATGCCGAAATGTTAGGCTAGGTGGCGCAAGCTGCCGCCCGTTACAAAGGGTATAGCCTTTACCGTCCATTCATCCATCGACCCATCCAAAAACAGAGTGAGTTACAAACTTCATCGAAGACCGTTTTTGGAACAAAACGTGTCCCAGATGCCGGCTTGCCCATGGAGCCAGCTGTGGATTTTAATCTAATTGGTGAGTGCTTTCTTTTTGGAGCGTTTATGACGTGTTCTTGTGTGTGCAGGCAGCGTGAAAGCGGACGTGTTCAACTCCTTGTCGCACACGTGCTTTGTACATTGGATGACCGTCGAGCTTTTTCTAAGGAAGTCCCGGAACCGACCTTTCACTGAGCGAGCAGTTGGATTGCAGGAACGCACTCAGAGGCAAAAGTACCACCGAGGGAGCTGGGAGGGGGAAAGCGGACTTGGTAAGTGTATCAGGGAGCTTTATCTCGTGGATCGGTCGACAAGGCTTGAGTTCTACAAACTGGGTGGCGGTGTGTTTTGCGGAAGCTGTGACTGCTAGGTACCCGTTACGTGCTAGCGCTAGTATTTTCACCCCGTTTGCTTCCACTCCGGGTGTTCCGATTCAAGGTCGATTTTCGTCCTCCGAAACTACTCGAAATATTGCCTGCCGTGTACCTTTAGAAGGTGCGTCTGCATTGATGTGTTGCTTGCGAAGTGCCTAAAGAATTATTTTTCGACTGGGGCATGGATTGTTTACACAAAATGCTGTATATGTTGCGCATATTTGTTAGCCTCTCTGGCAGCACTTTATTGTAAAGGTAGGGGAAAAACGCCAATGAGTAGTTAGAAAGAAAATAAGGTGTTTCGAACAACTTTCTTGAAGAGACCATGAACTGATTTTCCAACTCCTTCCTCCTCAGTTCCTAAGCAAAGTGAGAAATCATGTGATCGTACTTCACTGGAACCCAAAGTTCTCCTAGCAGTCTGAGAGTCGCCATGGACAAAGCCCTTGATAAAATTCACGCTTCATATTTTCGCAAGCTCGAACAACCATAAAGCGAGCGACGAGACGCGCGATGGCGACCCTTTCTGTTATCACTCGGTCATCTGCGCAACCTGGCAAACCGCATGAAAACGACGGGAGCAAGTGATCAAGACGATGAGCAACGTTTTCTAGAAATTCAAAAACCAAGCGGTGTAACGATCGACATTGGGAAATCTCCATCGCTCGTCTCGTTGCTCACTTTAATTCTGTGAACGCGAGAGGCACATGCCACAAGTGAATGCTGTGTTGCCACTCACTTCCAAGTGCCTCTCATTTCAAGGCTGCACTGCCATTTGCTTTCAAGTGCCGCACAGGCCTTGTGCGCTGGCCCTTTTTCGCCACTTAGGAAACTAACACAAACGCATCAAGGGGTTAGGTTAGACCTCTGGTTTGTTTACCGCACCATTCTTTTTCAGGTAGGCGGGCTTTCAGAAGAAAATTGGGATTAACCTGAGTTCCATAAAACCCATTCAGATTTTGAAAATTGTGAAATATTGCCGCGCAGGCAGCTGGCTTAGTTAGCAGTGCTCCCGTGTCCTAACGGTTACAGTGCTTACCTCCCACACGAAAAACAGAGGTCTGATGCGTGGCCGCTGATAAACCTTATTGTTGTTTCTGTAATGATGCATTCTGGTAAATCTGAGAACCCTAGCTGTTGCTTATTTGAGGTTAGAATGTTCTGCGCCGATTGTCCCAGAAGTCCGGGCGTCTACAGAAGAGACTCTGCGTGGCGAGCCTGAGTTAGTTTCGCCCCAGCGTTTGATCGTGCTGTTTCACCGACGTCGACGCCTGCGACGCTAAGCTTCTTCTATTTTGTTTTGGGCACAAGTTCGCCTCATTAAACGTTTTGTTCCTCAGTTATTTGCCGCCTCATCATTTGTTATTCGTGAAAATATCGGGGCTTATTCGAAAATGAAGTCCTGCCCATAATGCATTTGATATTCTTGGACAGTGTCCACCACATGAGTGCAACCACAAGCAGCACATTATGACCGGCTCAAGCTTGAGCCAGACTGGGCAGCCGGGGAAGTTTCACTGGGCCTAGATTGTTTTGCCCCAAGGCGCTAGGCAGCCCCAGTCTGGCTAGCCGGCCCGGCAGTTCAGTGGGGGTTCCTTGTCTAGCCAAGCTTGGCTATAGGGTGTAAAACCAGCCTGGGCCAGGCTGGCAGTTCAGTGGTCAGCAAAGCTCGGAAAAACGGTCTAAATGCATCCTGGGCCACGCTGGCAGTTCAGTGGTCAGTCAAGCTTGGCAGAACTGTGTATATGCAGTGTGGGCCAGGGTGGGAGTTCTCTGGTCATTTAATCTTGGCTATACGGGGAATTTACAGCCTACTCCCAAGGAAGCCTTTGTTGCCATTCAAGGGATGTTTTTGTGGCATATAGCCCAGCAACATCTCCAATTTTCGGTGCTGTGTGCAGAAAAAACTGTTTGCTACTTTGTTCGGGATTTAGTGCCTCACGAATAATAAAGCTGCTCAGTACTTTTTGTGCGAGCTGTTGTATTTATTGTGTGGTCGGCATACAAATGAAGCTGCTAAATTCAATCAAGTTCGATACAGTCGTTTTTGATTTCATGCTCAGTACATGGTGCTGTCTTATGCCCGAGTCCCACTACAGCGACGAACAGGAACAAACGACAGCGACAAACCTCAAACCTAAAGCGCCGTTCACACATATGCAACCGACTAAGACCGGCAGAGACCAGACCGGTTTTAAGCCTCTTGCGACGTCTTAGGACCGGATGCGCTGCAGTGGAGCTGGTCCTAAGACGTCGCAAGAAGCTTAAAAACCGGTCTGGTCTCTCTCGGTCTTACTCAGTTGCATATGTGTGAATGGCGGTTTAGTCTTTCGCGATTTGACAGGCTTTTTAGAATAAAAAAGGCTATGCTTAAACACAAGCATCATGCACGCGAGGGTATCTTTGGCAGGCTTACAATCACTCGTGCCTATTTCACGAGCACCAAAGGAATAAACGCCTGCCAGATTTACCATCACGGGCATGCTGCATGGGTTGGAGGCTTATCCGTGTCGTTTGTTTCTGTTTGTCACTCTAGTGAGACTTGTACATAATGCCAGTGTCACACTAGAGCGACAAAGGCTGGATGCTGCATAAGGCAGGTAGCTGGTCGAGTATCTGCTGCCTGGTAACTGGGCTTCACAGCTAGCAGGTGGCTCTGCCGATCCGAGTACTAATGACAGCAATTGTCGATGGTTCACCCCATGGCCACTTCATCGCTGTGACGTTGAGCTGGATATCAGCACCTGGAGAAGGAACAGGATAAACAGTGATGCATGTTTAGCAAATATGTTTTACATGAAATATAAATCATGCTCCTAATTAAATTATAACACAGCAGAAAGGCTACCGAAATTGTCTTGGTGGTATTTTCAGTCTCCTTTAATATAAAAGACCTACTGGAAGTGCGTGACTGAGATGGCAGTGGTCGGAAGAGCTATGTGCACTCCGTGTGATCCAGTTCTGCCTCGAGGAAAGGACTCTCACTCGGGGCTCAACTGGTTTTGAACGTGCGAACAGTTTTTGGTTTAGGTTTAGCTAAAGAGTGCGCTTCATCGGCATCACGCCCGGAGATATGGTCACGAAAACTCGAAGCAAGCATGCTCATCACTGTTTTTTTTATCAGTTGTTTCTGGTGTAAAATTTAGAACAGGCACTGTCAAATAAACAAATGTTAAAGTTACACCCGAGTCTCATGTTTGAAAAAGAAAAGTGAGGTGTAGAGCGCATGCATTAATCAGAACGATGGCACGGACCTTGCACTTTAACGGTCAAAATAATTGCCTTGACTTTGGCCAGTCTCTCTCAAACAGTAATTTCTGAATCAGTAGCCGTGACATTATGCTGATGAACTGCTCTCCACCACGAAACCGAGAACTAATAAGCGTGTGTTGCACTTTAGCTGAGCCCGGAGTGAGTCTTCCCCTTGGGTATATGGAATCTCCCAGAGCGCACAAAGCACCCCTACCAGCCACTGCCTCGGCCAGACGCTCCCATTGAGGCTTTCATATTTGTAGGAACTACAGAACTCGACAGTGACAAGCATGGTTTCCGTCTATTTGTAGTATACTACTGTCAGTACATGCGAAATAAAAGTCAGTTAGAGCACCTCAATGTGAACACCACATATAACATGCAGTACTGTCGAAGGTTGCTCAGATCATGTGAAAGCAAATTTTGAATTGCCGCAAGGTAAAATTTTTTTGTTTCTCTTGATAGCAAAACCGAGCCATAAGCACACTTCTCTATAAAGACAATGTTTCCTATGCTTTTTTTTAGATGCATAGAAGTGTTTTTTTTATTTATGTTGCATACCTACAAAATTACAATATAAAGTGGTGCCAACTTCCACTGACAACCCTAAAGCTATAAAACCACAAAAAACAAATTTCCCAGTAATTAAAACGCAACAACAAAAAATCAGATCAGAAAGACATTGAGTCTGACTTAAGTATATTGAATCAATAAATACAAAGAATGCTAGCCATATTCTTGTAAAAATGTATTTTAAAATGTCAATGTAAACGGAATCAGACATATAATGCTGGAGTCCTACTGAAGCGACCAACAGAAACAACCGGCCCCGACCAGACTTCAATACATTCAGCATGCACACGAAGATACATTTGGCAGGCTTGCCATCTCTTGGGGCTCATTAAGTAAGCACAAGCGTTGGCAAGCCTGCCAAAAGATATCTTTGCATGCATGCTGCATGTTGTTGAGGCTTAAGATGGCAAGTTGGGCTAGTTGGTTATTCATCACTGAATAATATGGCAGAAAAACATGACCAACGGAAGGAAGATCTCGACAGGACACGACGCATCTTTCAAACGAACGGTTTATTTAAAAAAAAAGAATTATAAATACAAATGAAAACTGACACCTGTCGGCAGTGCACCGTACGATAAGGTCAAAACGCACTCCCTTAGAAACCAGCGTCACTGGCTCTACAGAGTGAAATTCTTTGTCAGACAATTAGGGTGCACTCACACAAGAGTTGTTACACTGGGATTTTTTCAAGGTCACGTAACAGTTAACTGTGTCCACTGTGAGTGCAAGTCCAACTTAGAAAAGACTAGTGTCATAGGCCGTTACAAGACAAAAACAGCGAGGAAGATTCACATTGCCTTCTTTATATAATTCCAGGATAACAACTCACGTGAGCACTCCCTCACTGCTATTATCTGACAAAGAATTTCACTTCCAGGATAACAACACATGTGAGCACTCCCTCACTGATGTTATCTGACAAAGAATTTCACTATCTGCAGAGTAAATAATGCTGGTTTCTGAGGGACTGTGTTTAGACCTTACCTTAAGCCCGCTTCACATGGTGCGATTTTGATTGCAAATTTACACCTGAGACGTCTGGCACTGCAGCTTCCCCTATGCTTCTAATTTTCTGCACGAGTGACGTCACAACAAAAAAAAATTCGCAAGTAAAATCGCACCATGCGAATCAGGTTCACAGTGTTCTGCCAGCATGTGCCGCTTCTGATCGGTAGATATTTTTTTTACCAAAGTAAACCATTCAGTTGAAAGTTACGACGTGTCTTGTCCAGATCTTCCTTCATTTTGTCCCTGTTTTTCAGTGTATTATCCAGTATTGAGGCATATCAGTGTCGGGTGTTTCCCGTTGTCGCTCCAGTAGGACTCAGGCAGAATGAGTAAACAGTCATGTCTCGATAATATGGATACTCTACTATATAGAAACCATTTTCGGGGACCGACTGAGTAAATACCTGCCTTTTTGTTCCGTTATTATGGCGAGCTCAAATTATGGACGCTTTTGGGGAGGAATGGAGGTGTCCATATTTATGAGACATCACTATCAAATTCCCTAGTGTTGAATTTAATGACTGCATGCTCTGAAGTCACGTAGCAGGCTTCTCCACCGTACACCAATGCGTAGTGGTGGCATGGTAGAAGTTTGTGTCTGCAGAACACACCGCAGGCAAATGATATCCAATGTGGACAATCAGGTGGTATTTGACATTACAATCAACCATCAAAGAGGCCTACATGTTGTCATAGCTGTGAACGTCAAGAGGGCGAAGTTGACATTTGCAACAAAACTTGATGTAAGGCATGTGGAGAAGGAGACAAGAAGTCTTGTCTCGTCGCTGGAGCCCAGAAGATCTTTCAAAGCACTTTGCGTAAACTAGTCAAGAAAAGCAGTGACATAAAGGCGGGACAGAACACATCCTGATGCACGGCATATTAAGACATCGAGAAACCACTGCAAAGGTGGTTCAGAGATGTTGGGGCAAGCAACATTCCTGCACTGGCATCAATCTTCTAAAAAATGTAAGATTTCTTTTACTCTTATTGTGAAGACCTTCACTGCAAGTGGAAAGCTGATTACCCTAAAAGGGTTAGGACACGCCAAAAATAAAATATGAGATAACAATACTGCTACGACCCATTGTATGTTCCTATAATCCTGTTAAACTTGTTTTGAAAATGGCACGATAGTTTTGTGGATAAATAGATTTATATGTGGGTCCCTCGGAGGGGCGGATCCGGGAGGAGCTGGAGGCTGGCTACGTAGCCAGCCTCTAGTGCGGTGTCTCCTTGCACGCACTCACAGACTTGGCTCTCTTGGCGTCTTGAGCTTCAGCTTCCTCGTGTACCTTCCACATTTCAAGCATGCGGTTCGTGACAATTACGTCTATGGCATCGCTTGCCTTGTCAAAGTGTTCGAAATTGATCGCAGCAGCGAGGAAAGTGATTGCTATCAAGATATGTTGGAAGCTGTTCATTTTGACTGTGACTCACTGGCGACCATCTCCAGCGACGACGAGTTATGGACGAACTCGCCGTGGTCACCGTTGTCCGGGAATATCTCGCAGGCGCATGCAGGGTGGACGGTCAACGGGCCGGGGCGAGAGTGAGAATAGCTTTCGGGTTACCGAGTTGCTTGAGCGGTTTTGATCGTACCACGGCGAGGAGAGCGTGTTTGATCGCACCACGGAGGGCGCCTAGAATGAGAGCGTTGATGGTCACATGGTTTATGGACACCATGGTGTCACTAACTTGGGCAGTGTTGCCTGGTCACCAAATTAAAAAAAATATTGTAATTACCAGAGCTCTAAAAATCCTGTAACTTTGTAATATACTAAGTAGCCTATGCGCTTTCCATTTCAAGAATAATCTATCCGTTTAATTTTCGTGTCATAACCCCTTTAAGGGCCACTATGGCGTAGGAAAAAAGACCACTTAAGGGATGGATAGATGGATGCAAACGGCTGTACTTTTTGTAAAGGAGAGTAGTGCCAGTGCATGTGATGGGACTATTGTGGTGGCGGTGCCAGCGTCGAAAGAGAAAGTCAACGGCTCAACGATCAATATTCTGGTGGCGGTGCCAGCGTCGAAAGAGAAAGTCAATGGCTAAACGATCAAGTTAAGCCAAGTATGAAGCCAAAAATAGTTTCCAATTTCAAAAACATCCCTGGCAAGCGATTCGCACTAGTGGGACAATTCTCGTGGCAGCTAACATAGCAAGGCCCAGATCACGGTACTTTTGAAAACTAACACGGATGGCAGCACAAAAATGTATCCTTAGTGATCGGAAAGTTTAGAATTCCAAATCGCACGAAGAAGTACCACAATATTACCATCATATATGTATAAACATGAAATCATGGCTGACTCGGGATCTCTTTGGCTAAATCTTGGTGGCTCATGGACTGGGAAGCGGAGTTTGTGGATAAACGTCCCAGCGTGTGCCTACTTGGTGACATGTGCCGCTTAACACTATCCAGTTCAATTCTAGCAGCCAAACACGACATCCAAGCTACAGCCGATAGACCAAGGCGTAATTCAAAGGTAGTGTAGATTGTGTTTACCATTTATAAATGTCCAGGCACGTCTGTCAATTAGCCCATCCACAGGCTTTTGGGGGTGGTCACGAGAGTCAGCAGCTTGTCTTGGGCAGCTCACAGTCAGCCACTCTGTCCCTCCACGAACAGTGCCACCTTCATAAGCTCCCACTGAAAAACGAAAGAAACAGAATCCAGAAATTGTTATAACTGCAATGAGAACATGACAGCAGCAGATGCTACAGTATGGTGCCTGGAATGCGCCTCCGACTGGTGTGTTTAGCGTTCTCTACCACCCATCCATTAAAAATGGTCTGTAAGCGACAACATTAAATGACGCTACAGTAGCCGACATGTCCTGCTGTCGGATGAGACAGTCCTGGCGGTTGGTCATACAACTTCTGGCAAAAAATATATGAGCTAAAGGCAAGCGTCATTGTTCTCAGAACATCCAAAATCCTGGCTCCTAAAGCTTCCGTGGACTGCCAAGCTGAGGGATATCCCCTCCCCCCCCCCCCCCCCCACGGCAGACACTACCTCAACAGCCATGATGTTCACAGCCCGTAAACAAAATCCCATAGAAAGTACATTCAGGAGCAACTAGGGTAGCTATAGAGACAAGCTCTCGCACTATGACGCCATTCCACGAATTTGGCATCAGCAGCAGCAGTTCATTTAGAGTATACAAGTTTGTCTTGTTCATACATTTCGAGATGAAATTGTATCTCTGGATTTTCCAAAGACTAGTTTCCAAGCAGAGATTTACACTGGCAGGCGGGCTGAGCATAAAGTTCCATGTGTCACACCACACGTGTTTTTTTTCTGACATACAGAGAAAGGAAGGCTGAATTTTCCTGATCGATGCAGATTAGGGTGAAAATCTTCAGAATTTTACAATCGCCAAACTCCTCAAAAATACCGTTTTTCCAGTTCATAGACACACAGGTTGAGTTGGGTACTCATGGTCACTAACAATGGCATGAATCACCTGTACACATATGTGGTAACTAAACAAAAGCCTAATTCATTCTAGTAACACAAAACACCATAAAACTACCGTAAAACACTGAGCGTGTACCAATGTCAGAGTAAGCAATCAACCCCTATATCTGAAACATTTCAACTCATCGAAGGACATAATAAATGCCTATTCCCCTATTTTAAGCAAGTTAAAAAAATATACGTAAGAGACACCACGCGCCCTGTCGCCATGGGCGGTTACCTCCTTGACTGACGGAGAGCATGGGGATAAAACGGGTAGAGCGGCAAGGCTGGAGAGAAGGATGAGGGGTGAAGAGTCGAAAAGATCTAGATAGTGATATACTTGGGGAAAACTTTCTGTGGCAATGAAGCCAAAGCTAGGGAGCCAGAGCACGACGTTTCACTGCACAGCTGAATATAGTTCAACCATAATAATTTGCCGGGTGTAACTTAACCAATTAAAAAATATACAAAATTGTTCCGTTAAGCTTTGATTTTAAAATGTTAGCATAACATTAGCCAGGATCTGCCAAACTTGTAGCATTCCCTTTTTAGCTTTTGTGTTTTCTTGGTTTAAGTTCACCATAGGCTTTCTAGTTCCCCGCGAAACAAAGATGGTGTCTTTATCATGTGTATATTCGGTGTTGTGTATTTCCAGTACACTGTGTGAGCTCTCCCCTCTGTCTGCCGTGTAGGAGTTTTACGAAGTTTGGCAACCAATAAATGTCAAAGCAAACCGAGCACGTGGTGTACAACATGTAAGACAAGTGGGACAGTGGGAAGCGGGACTCCCAGTTGTTTCCGTATACCGGTTGTTTAGCGAGCAGGGGTGGCCGCCACAGCCACTAACTTCGCTCTTGCAAAAGACACGTGCAAAACAAAACATCCCAAGAAATGCACAGAATGCATGACCGGAGTTGTGTACAAAATCCCATGTCATATGGCTCTGATTCGACGGTAAGAGAGGCCC
>JABSTQ010005774.1:0-41070 GCA_013358835.2 Ixodes persulcatus
TTCACATGGACGTATTTACTCGATTTGATCCGACGTCACCTCCCGATCAAGGACGGTGCGTGAGTATTTACTCTGGAGTAAAGAAACCGCTTCTGACACGCGAGTTCTGCCGTTCTGACTTGGAAACGTTCAATTTGTCTGGTTCTTAGATGAAAGCTGCGTCCTCTTCTTCAAGCATTGAATATTAATGAAATCGTCAATGATAAAAATTTATTTTAAATCCATATGGTATACCCATCCTTTGTTGCCCATAAAAGTTACCAGCGCCTGGAACATAGTCTGGCCCTAGTGGTTTAGGTTCTCTCTGGAGCAGGAGACTGTCAACGGGTACTTTCGGTTTTCGTTTCGCTGCCATCGTCTCCGCACCGCTATTGCTTACGTCGTCGTAGATTGCTCCAAACTATCTCGCGATAATGTTCGCGATGCTGTAAGTACCCTAGCTGTTCTTCTCGTCATAGCAAAGCCACAGCGAATAACGGAACAATTACGATTTTGCTGTCAGGGGAGCGGGTAAAAACCCAGCAGAGGCGAAGTGAACGCAGGTCGACGTACGCCGAACGCCGTGCCAGCTCACTGCTTCAATTAGTTCGCAACCTCTAGAACAACCATTTAGACGAATAGTACTGCGCTTCTATAATACCCTCGTTCCCTTGGTCAATTTCGTCACAGCGCCGTAGCAAGAGGTGCATGTTTGCGCCTGAACGCCTTCTCGGACAGCGAGGGTCGTCATTTCCGCGTTAGCCTCAATGAAAATAGCGACCGGCGACGAAATGGTTTTATAAAAATTGAGTACTAGTCTTAGTGGCTGTTCTCCAGCTTACAAACAAATGCACGCATTGATCTTGCCAGGCGTTCGGCGTACGTCGACCTGCGTTCACTTGACATCGTCGGGGCGGCTTTTTCGCTCACTCTATGCTATCAAAATCTTAATTTTTTCGTTATTAGATGTATCCGATAAGTAGCCAACAAAAGAAAAGGGTAATTACTGCATAGCACGCAAGTGTGCAGCAATACACGACGACGACGTGAGCAATGGCTGCATGGAGACGAATCTTGTGACTTTTTTCTTTTTTTGTGACATGTGGTTTCTATGCAATGCTATAATATTTACTAGTCTTTTCGTGCTTTACTCTTAGTATTTATACTCGCCCACTAATCGCTAAATGTAAGTGACAATTTTAGAAATAAAAAATAAAAATTGGGTAGCGTTAGTTGGGTGTGTACGTGTTGATGGCTACATTGTGGAACGACCTATTCACAAAATTTATTAGCCATTGAATACCTGGAAAATAAATAAGAAAACGAATACTATGCGCCAAATGCTGCTGACTCCCGTTGAGAAGTGGAAGAGTCAAAACAGAGTCACACAAATCATTGACTCTCAAAGATAGTCGTGAAGTCTCAAAGGGAGTCATGGAAGCAGCGACTCCCTTTGGACTCCTTTTTTTTTAAAGAGTGTAAGGAGACTGCCGCCTGAATATTTAAACAATTTCCTCACCTTTTTAATTTACTGTGGAATGCTGCTTGTTCTCCTGACTGTTGTAAAAAGGCACATATAATCCCTCTACTGAAACCTAGCAAAGACCCCTTCTTACCCACAAGCTATCGCTCAATTGTATTGACCCGCTACCTGGGCAAGACCTATGAGAAACTAGTTAATCGCCGTCTTGTACATTTTTAGAGGAAGCGGGTGTGTTTGATAGAAATCATTGTGGCTTCCGAGCGGGCCGCTTCGCGGTAGATCACCTTGTCCGCTTGGAAACTCCTATTCGGGAAGCATATGTCCATCGCCAGCACTGTGTTTCTGTCTTCTTTGACCTTTAAAAGGTGTATAATACGACTTGGAGATATGGGATCCTTCGAGACTTGTACGTATATGGTGTCCGAGGTCGCACGCGTCGCTTTATTCAAAGTTTCTTTACCGGTTGGACCTTCCAAGTGCATTTGGGCTCCGTCCAGTCAAATGTTTTTCTCCAGGATAATGGCGTCCCTCAGGGTGGAGTATTAAGCGTTATACTCTTTGCTGTGAAGATTAATATTCTGGCTAAGGTTATACCACTAACTGTATCCTATTCTATGTATGTGGATGATGTGCAGATATAGGTTTCCTCTTGTAACTTGTCCAGCTCTGAACGGCAATTGCAGCTCTCAATCAATAAGACGCACAGGTGGGCTGATCATAATGGCTTCAGGTTCTCTCCAGAAAAGACAGCCTGTGTTCCCTATTCACTCCGCCGTGGCCCATCTCCAGATGCAGTATTGCACTTGAATGATGTTGCAATACCTGTAAAGGAGGCTCACAAGTTTCTAGGGATGATATTTGATAAAAAGCTTACTTTTATCTGCATTTTTTTATTTTTATTAAAACTGTATTTCGATTTGTTGGTGACAACAATTATAAAATAGTGTTAGGTGGTGATTTCAATATTAATATGAATTTTGTTTCTGCTCCTCAAGTTTAATGTTCTAGTTTGTTTCAGTCTTTTGGTTTATTTTATATAAGCATTTGTCCTACTTGTGTTACTTCATTCAGTGAAAGGTTCATGGACTTACTTATCAAAACATAATATGGACTCGACTCTAGTGGTGTAGTGTATTCTAATATCAGTGACTATATGCCAATTTATTTTTCGCTGATTTAGATAATTTAGGGAAAGCGCCTAAGGTCGTTAACGTTGAAACACTAGATATTTTCAGGCACTGCGTGGCATCTCAAATTTATAATATGGTGCTCTCAAGAAATTAGGCTGATGAAGCGAACTATTGCTTTATCAATCAGTTCAACTCTATATATATATATATATTGTTTTAATCCCAGAAACGTAATATATGTAATAAGTCTACAAAACCATGGTTAACCAAAAATATACTAAAAATGATAACTAAAAGAAACAAGCTCTCTGCGCGTCTTTTGAGCACTATATAGAGACCTTTATGTGTTTCAAATATTTAAAAAGTGTCGAAACAAGATAATCAGCATGCTAAGGAAAGCGAAATGTTCATATTATTACAGAATGTTTCATAATAAAAATGGCAGTGACGTAATTTAAAAAAAAAACAAAAAACATTAATATTTTGTTTGACCGAAACAATTACGATAACGTTATACGAGAACTTATAATAGAAGGAAATAGGTTGATTGTAGTTGAACTAGCAAATACATTTAAAGGGAAGATGGGACACTTCTGCATTTGAGAAAAAACGCTTGAACTGCGTTCATTTGGCCTTTAGAATAACAGATATCACAATTATATTTCAATGCAACGCGCTGGAGAGCCATACGAGCAATTTCAAAATAGGGCTGAAGCCCCGCCTCCCTCGCCTTGGGCAGCCAAAAGATCCGTCGATGACGTCACGTACAGCGACTGTCTTTCGCGTTTTCTCGCGTTCAACAATACTTGCGCAGCAAATGGTTTGGGTATTGGGGTTCACGGGGTAAAAATACACTAGAATTCACTTCTCATTTTTTTCAAGAAGCTCCTCCGTAGCTTCCCTTTAATGATTATTTCACAAATTTACGCTCCCCTGCGCAAACAAGCGGCTCCCCGTGTTTAACTCAAGCAATTTGGCAAAACTGTTTTTTGTTTCCTACTGACGAGAGCGTGGTACACTCGGCGTTTTTACACCTCAAAAACATAAATGTACAAACGTTATTGAAATGCAGGTGCAACCAATAAAATACGTTCTTGAGATTAATTTACCTTGTCTCACACACATCTTCAATTTGTCGCTCTCGACTGGTCTTTCTCCTAAAGGTATGCAGATTGCAAAGGTGCCTGTTTTGTACAAGTCCGGGAACAAAGATATGTCCAACTACAGACAGATTTCAATATTGCCAGTTTGTTTATGGGCTTAGAGAAAGTTATTTGTGTCAGGCTTAATAATGTGTCTGAAGAGATATGCTACTTACAGATTCTCAGGATGGTTTTCGAAAAGACCGTTCTATTGAAGTGGCACTTTTACAGCAAAAAGAAATTATCTTATACAATGTTGAAAACGAGTGTCTAACTTTTAGGAATATTTATTGATTTTTGTAAAGCCTTTGCCCGGCTCAATCATGAAGTTTTGTTCGAAAAACTATATTTTTATGAAACAGGAGGAAAGGCTGGTTGAACTTCCGGCATCAGTGTTGAAATAAACGGATATTCTTCAATGCTGAAAGCAGTTCGAACAGGAGTACCTCAAGGCAGTGTCTTGTGGGCATCACCATTTAACCTATTTATAAATTATGTAGTTACTATCACACGTAATGCCTCATTTGTCATTTATGCAGATGATACCAGTATATAATTTCAGGAAAGAACATCGATTGTTTAATTACCAATGCAAATATATTCCTAGAAACACTTAGCTGCTGGAGTGTTTCCAATTCTCTAAAAATAAATGAAAGTAAAACAAATGCAATTATCTTCAAACCGAAAGGTATACAGAGTGTAATGCCACCACAAAATTGATGATGAATTCCTCTGAGTTTAAATTTGCAACAACTGTTAAAACATTATGCGTGCTTTTTCACGAACATATGTTATGGGCTTCGCATGTTCAAAATCTTTCTTTCAAACTAACGAGTATCATAGGTATTCTATATAAGCATCGCTATGTATTATCATCTCGTGTAAAACTTTAAATTTGCAATGCATTATATAACTTTCATACATCATACTGTCGTCTAGTTTGGGGAACTACGACAAATACTAACCTTAATAAATTATTTTGCTGCAGAGAAAAATAGTTCGCATCGTAACTAATAAGTCGTAATGCGCACATGCCGAACTTATGTTTTGTAAACATAAAGTAATAAAAAAAATATTTTTAACTATTATCTAGCAACAATGTACGTGGCATCACTTAAATTTTCTAAACATTCATTAAGTCAAATTTTTAAATTAACTAATAAAATTATTGCATATGAAATGCGCAGCGCCGGATCCTTGAGAATATCACGTCCAAGAACTCATTACCAGCTTCAGATGATTCAGCACACACTTCCAACAGCATTAATTTTTTTCAAAGAACAAGGTGACCGCATCGAAAATTTTAATAAGAATACATGGCGTGAAATATTATCCTCCTAATAACATATTTCTCGGTGTGGTGCATAAATGTTTTTTTTTTCCGTTTCAAATAATGTAATTATATTCCGCTGACCGATCTGCCTTAAAGGGCTACTCCACTCAATTTTCGCTACTGAGAAAACATTGTAATTCTATTCAGTATAATCTAGAAGGCTACAAGTAAAATATTGGAATTGAATTCCGTCTAAATCTTTATTAAATTGGCCATCAAAGTCGTACCAGCGCAAAAGTAACAATATCAGCTAACTATAGGGGGAACGTGCGGCGCAGCCAACACTGCACTTCCGCCGATCTGCTTCCGCCGTCAGTGACGTCTATAGCATGCGCAGGTGTTTTCTTCGTTTTTTTCGTTTCGAGGTACATATCCTAGAGGCGGCGCCACGCTCGCGCCGAGCGTGGTCAGTCTACCTTCGGACTCTACCAACTCTTCTGACTCTACCTCGGCGGCGGTGTCCACGTGATCTGCGAGCGAGCGCCACGAGCGCGGAGTCTCCGGTTGCGTCTGTGCCGTTGTGCCGTGTTGATCCCCCGTTGTTTGGTGTTTTATTTAGGCAAGAGGCGCGTAGATTTGTTCCCGGTGTGCCTTTGCGATGGCTGGCAAAAAGCGCAAAGGCAAAGGCTCACGGTGTTGTGTCGCTGGCTGTTCTAACTACCAGCTGAACAGCCCAGGAATCCTGTTCCACAGGTTTCCTGGCGACAATGAACGGCGGAAACTTTGGACGGACGCCCTGTACCTATGGGACCCCGAGAAGTCCTTGTCGCCAAGTGCCAGGATACTGATCTGTTCCGATCACTTCTTGCCCGAATGTTAAAGCGAAATATGCCTGTGCTAGCCGACAGTGGCTTCTCGACGAAGTACGCGAAGCTAAAGCCGGACGCCGTGCCGTCGATCTTCGCACGCGGCACAGCTTCCCCGACAGCAGACGGCTCAGCGGTGAAACGTCGTCGAACCGTATTTTCCTTTGTTACTTTTGACTGAGGAATTACATCCGCCACTTAGATGAATCTGCGTGATAAATTGCAGTGTCGTACCGTGCGAATCTGATTTTTGGCAATTCATTTACGTCTCGCCCGACATCTGGACCACCCCGTAGACAAGCACAGCGATGGCTCCATCAAACGCGATTTTACGTCGACAACATATGCAATCAAATATTACTCCAGCACATCGCTTTGGCATAGGTACGTGTTGAGCGATTCCTCATGCAACCAGAACACGTTTTCACTTCGCGATCGCGAGATTTCGAGAGGTATCTCTCGTGGCGCAATGTTCACACGATGCACGATGCGTACATTCGATGTATCCTGACAGAGTGGCAGTCGCTGTCATACGCAACAACGCAGTCGTTTCTATCGGAGTTGCATGGGTTCATTTACACGGGGGCTATTGCAACTACGTAATTGAAATTCAGAACAACGAACGGTCGCACCACACAAGTTATTAGAACAACGAACAGAAGAACCACACAGGCTGACTACATTGCAACCATCCTTCCTCAGGCCCGTTCACTGCAGGTTAGAAATACAGCTCTCCCAGCGTGCAAGCGCGTGCAGCGTTCACGAGAACGTAGCGTTGACAAGCTTGTGATTGCACTGGCATCCCCGCATAAGACATGACGGCGGCTACAGGCCCTAGCTTGCATCTACTACAATTGTGTACAAAATATACTTTGGCGAAAACACTACCTCTTTGTGTGTTTCGGTTTGAACGGAAATGAAGCGGGAGCCGTCCTGCGCAGCCGATGCGATGCAGACGACGCGTGTGCAGCGCGGTCGCGCGGTCCGTGCGGAAGGCCACGTGACCCTTTGTATCCCACGTGGTGTGTGCATGCTCTCGACGTCGACAACGTCGACCGTAGACGCCGACGATACAATGTTGCCCATCCTTTACGAAGTTTCGGTTTCGTTTTTCGATTTTGGTTATTTTAAGATTACACGAAAATTAAATTACTTTTCAGGGAAAACAGTATACAGGGTCGTTTATGAGTGCTTTGCAAGGTAATAACATCCACTAACTCCAAATTTTAAAAATTGAGTGGAGTTCCCCTTTAAGGGGGAAGCGGCTTCGTCAAGCTGCACTTCTGCAAGTCTTTCTCCTCGTAAATCGTCCATTGTATTATGTGAGTGAATAAAATGAGTTGAATAGTTGAAGTAACATTTTTTCGAAATTCCACCATGATCATTCAGAACTCTGTTTAAGGGTTCTTTCGGAAATGCAGTTAGAAACATTTTTCTCAAAAATAAATAAATTATTTTTGATGAAGTAAATATGGAGAATAGCGCACCATCTGCATGACACCAACCATTGCTACCCGGTCGGGGTTGCCGTTATCGTCCGTTTTTTCCGATTTAGCCAATTCCGGGTTATGAATTGCCCACGCAAAAACTGGCCCACGTTTCCCGGAGAAACATTGAGAAAGGAGGTAAGAACGAAAGAGCGGAGAGAAGTCGGCCGCCAAGGTAGCTAGCTCACGAAGAGAGGTTTCGGTGCTGCCATCGCTCTGTCTAACGCAAATGAGCCGAATGTCCTGCATTCCACCTATACTCCATGTCACTAGTTGTGTGCAGTGCAGGCGAAGGCAACGCCAGGCGAAACGAGAAAGGGTGAGCACTAGGAAGGCGGGACGGGAGAGGAGGGCAACGAAGAGCGAGAGGAGAAAGGTGGAGCACTAGGAACTCGGCTGACTGAAAAAAAAATTGAATCTGTAACCAAGTTTGAACACAAAACAAAATACCCTACGTTTCGGGATCAGCTCGGTCCCTTGGTCATGGGTGACTATAGGTTGGGCGAATCTGCTTTGTCGTCTTCATCTATATCATCTTAATGATCTTCATCTTCATCTCCATCAAAAATATCCAGCGCTGGAACTCGGTTCGGAAGGTTGCGCCCGTGTTTTTCCATATGGCGACGAAGTCCTGAGACATATACGCTTGGGAGAGTGCCCGATGATCCGTTGACGTTTTCTTTTGTTGTTTGGATATACCAAGATCACAGGTGCAGACGTCTACGCCAGTGGTTTTCCGTGGAAATAGTCTCGCTCTTGTCGAAGGACGAGCTGTGACCAAGTTTTTCGGCGTGTTCCGCGAGGGCACTGGTTTGGACGTCGTTCTTCTTCACGTCGTATTTGGGGCGGCGGATACGTTCCGGGAAGTTCTTTGTTTCTCCCACGTAGGCAGCAGGGCAGTCCGCGCATGGGATGCAGTAGACGAGACTTTGAGACTTTTTCTTTCCAGTACTGTCTTTGGGAAGGGGGAGTCCGCGACGGATGGTTGTCACTGGTCTGTAAGTGACGTCGATTCCATACTTGCGAAGGGTGCGTCCGATGGTCTCGTTAACGTTCCTTATGTATGGCAGGCAAATACGGCTCGAAGGAGCCGGGGCCGTGGAGAGACCAAGACGGTGCAGCTTCTTGTATACTCGGTTGATGAATCTTATAGTGTAGCCGTTGGTTTGAAGATCGGCCTTGATTTTGCACACCTCCGTTCGGAGAGATTCCTCCGTCGAGCATACAGACATGGTTCCTGCCAAAACTGAAGATCTTTCTACTTTACGTTGACGACTGCTTTTGCGTCGTTAAAACGACTGAAATCGGCCGCCTTTGCCAACACCTAAATTCGGTCGAACCCGCAATCCAGTTCATGGCTGAGCGCGAGAAAGATGGCGCTCTCCCGTTTTTGGATGTCAATGTGCAGAAGAATTTAGTCAAGCGTACTTTCTCGTTGTACAGGAAGCCTACGCACACCGGCAGGTACGCGAACTTTAAATATTACCATCCCACAACACAAAAGGTATCAGTGGTCAAGAAAATAAAACGTCTACAGATCATCGGGCACTCTCCCAACCGTATATGTCTCAGGACTTCGTTGCTTCACGAAAAGACACGGGCGAAACCTTCCGAACCGGGTTCCAGAGCTGAATATTCTTGATGGAGATGAGATGCGGATCATTAATATGATATATATAAGACGGCAAAGAAGATTCGCCCAACCCATAGTCACCCGTGACCAAGGGACCGAGCTGTTCCCGAAACGTAGGGAATTTTGTTTTTTTATTCAAACTTGGTTAAAGATTCAATTTTTTTCAGTCAGCCTATTCATTTCCTGCCCAGACTGATCTCAGTCGAACATGTTTACATTCAAGCTCTAGGAACGTTAGACAAGAGAGGGTTTTCTCCTCGTCACCAGCCCTCCTATTGCTTGCCCTTTCTCCCCTCGCCTGGCGTTGCTGTCACTTGTACTGCACGACACTAGTGTTGATGTTCTGGTCCCCGCGCGCTCTCGTCTCTTTCTCTACCCCTCAGTTGCTACCCGTATACGAGTTGTTGGCTGTAGTCGGCACCCTGTTTTTGCCGGCGCACGTGCACACGACCATCCGATCTCACGAACTTGCACACCGTATGGTAAGACTCGGGAAATTGCGCAGTGAGTCCGAAGAGCGCGAATTTCAGTGCGCCCCCCAACCGTGATCACTAGTGGATCCATGCAGCACCGCCTATAGGTGTCGTCACCATTGCCGCCAGCGCCTGCTTGCGGCGTCTCAGAGCGAGCACGACGCTAGCACACGGCAACGCCAAGGCGCTGCCGGTCTTGCGTCGACACTTGTCGAAGTTTTGCGTGTTTGCCGCTTCGGGTGGGTCGGTGGTGTCATACGCAGGCCTTAGATCCCTGAGTAGTATTGGCTGGGAAGGTTCGTTGGAGACAATGTACGGACGAGGCACGGGTGCGGAATCAAAAGAAAGCGGAAAATACGATGAAAACCTCAAGGATCAAGCTCACGAGGCTGCGCAGTAGCGACAACGACGCAACATTAATAGCGAATTACGCAACCTGCAAGCTGCTGTGGCTTTAACACACGTCACAAAAGTTGGTTTAGGAGGAAGTCGGCTCAAAAAACAGAATTCGTTTTTTTTTAATGTCTTAGTCCAGATAATGTTTTTAAACTTTCGCATCCTATCCCTATCCCCGTGGCACAGGTGTTTCAGCTTTCTACAATTCGAAGTTTATTTACGCTGGCCAAGAGCCCGGGTTTCATTTGTCTGATCGAACACGGTACATCAGTTTCCGCCTCGGCCTCTTTGCGGGTACACAATTTAAGAACAACAAAATGCAGCGGAACATGTTTTTTCCGCCCCATTGAATGTCAGAAATACCTCCAGTAACAATATTTTTCGTCAAAATAAAAACAGCACCACCCCTTTCAGCCAGAATTACTCAAAATGAAATCAGATATGTTATAAAGGCAAGCTAATATGTATTAGTGTACAGATACGCAAATGTATCGGAGCAAAAGTCCGCAATTTAGGGCAGCATGTTTTTGCCGAAAAGAAGATATCTCCAACGCAACATATTTCGAATATGCAGCTTATTTTGCGACGACATGAAGACAACGAAAATGCGTATAAGGTTTTCAAGTTGACTTTGACGGGCTTTGAAAAACAAAAAAAATTTGGACTGTTGTTTTCAAAGTTCACTCCTTAGTGAGTGTCACTCAAACACCTGCGGTTTCCTTGTACGAATGACGAGGTGGCGAAACAAAGAATAACAGGAAACTGAAACGTTTAATGGGGCGACCTTGTGCCCAAAACAAAAAAAAGAAAACAGAAGGTAACAACAAAGCGTCGCGGGAGTCAAAGTCGGCGTTACAACACGATCGAGCGCTGGGGCAAGACATACTGTGGCTTGCCACGCGGAGCCCCTTTTGCACACGCGTGGGCTTCTGGAACAATCGACGTAGAAGGTTCGCGCATAGAACTTTCTAACCTCAAATCAGCAGCACAGTTCTCAAATATACCAGAACATCACAATACAGAGTCAACATAAATCTGTGTCCGCGACCAGGAATCAAACCTTGGCTTTTTGCGTGGAAGGCAAGCGCGATAACCGTTAGGCCACGAGCGCGCTGACCGCTTGGTCAGTTGCGGGCGCGGCATTATTCCCCCCTTTAAAAAAGTGCATCGTCCCGAGGCAGCATAAAACACAAGTTCACAACAAAACGATATCAGAGTCGCGAGCCACAGTTCAAAGTTCACAGTTCACTCTTTGACGAGAGTCCAAAGTTCTATCGTTCGTAATACGGCTTGAGCCGGGCGACGTGCACCTCCTCGGGTCGTGGCAGTTGTCTTGCAGATGTGCGCGTTCCGTCAGGAAGAACTTCGTAGTTCAGATCGCCGAGGCGTCGCATGGTCTTGTAGGGTCCGATATAGTCTTTCAGAAGTTTTCCCTGAAACCGCCGCGCCGTATCGGTGTCCAAACCCATACCCGGTCTCCGGGTTGAAAGTGGACGTCCCGGCGACGAAGGTTATACCGGCGTGCGTCGACTCGCTGTTGGTCTTGAATCTTGGTTCTTTCCAGTTGACGAGCTTTCTCCGCGCGTTGAGAGATCAGTTGAGCGTCGTCGTTGCTATCATCGGTTGGCACGTGAGGCAGCATGGCGTCGAGCATCGTGGTAACCGCCCGGCCGTGTTCCAGCTGAAACGGCGTCACTCCCGTGGTTTCTTGAACCGCTGTGTTGTACGCAAACGTAACATACGGCACCACCTCGTCCCACGTCTTGTGCTCCACGTCGGCGTACATGGAGATCATGTCGGCAATCGTCTTGTTGAGCCGCTCCGTTAGTCTGTTGGTCTGCAAATGATAAGCGGTGGTTCGTCGATGGCTGGTGTGACTGAGCCGAAGAACCTCTTGAGTCACCTCTGCCATTAAAGATGATCCTCTATTTGTGATCAGCACTTCAGACGCGCCGTGTCGAAGGAGGATGGACTCGACGAAAATCTTGGCGACTTCCACCGCTGTTCCCGATGACAGGGCTTTCGTCTCGTCGTATCGTGTAAGATAATCGGTTGCGACGGTAATCCACCGGTTTCCTTGCAGCGATGTTGGGAACGGAACCAAGTAAATCTATTCCGACCTGCTGGAAGGGCGTAGTCGGGGCAGATATCGGCTGCAGGTGTCCTGCTGGCTTCGTTGGAGGCCTTTCACGTCGCTGGCACGCATGACACGACCGTGTGTACAGATGGACTGTTTTCGGGAGTCTCGGCCTGTAGTACTTGTCACAAATCCGGGCGAGCGTCCTGCTGTAGCCAAGGTGTCCAGCCGTCGGGTCGTCGTGGCATGCTTGAAAGATTTCTTCTCGCAAGCTGGCAGGAACAACCAGCAGCCAGGCAGGGTGGCTCGTTCCGAAGTTCTTCTTGAAGAGCACGCCTCGCCGCAAAACGAATCTTGACAGGTCTCGGGCCAAGACTCGCGGAACTGAACTTTCCTGACCTTCGAGGTGGTCGATCACGGCGCGAAGTTCCGGGTCGTCTCGTTGAAGTGCTCCCATGTCGGTATCTGTAACTGCGCCGAGAAAACGGTCGTCATCGTCGTCGTCAATGCTTTAGGGAGGAGATTCGACTAGGGTCCTAGACAAACAATCGGCGTCGTTATGATTGCGGCCAGACTTATGCGCAATGGTTTCGTCGAATTCTTGCAGTCGAAGACTCCAGCGAGTGAGGCGTCCTGAGGGTCCTTGAGGTTGGCGAGCCAAAAGAGAGCGTAACGTGGTGGTCCATGACAACGCGGAACGGGATCCCGTACAGGTACGGGCTGAACGTGGTTAACGCCCAGATGACAGCGAGACATTCCTTGTCGGTCGTTGAGTAATTTTTCTCTGCCTTGGACAGTGCCCGGCTTTCGTAAGCGATCACCCTCTCTGCTCCGTCTTGTTCTTGGACGAGTACCGCGCCGAGTCTGGCGTTGCTGGCGCCCGTGTGAACTTCCGCTTCCGCCTGATGGATCGAAGTGTCGAAGGATAGGGGGCGACTGGAGTCTTTCCTTCAGTTCGTCGAACGCTTGTTCTTGCTCCTCCCCCCACTGGAAGTTCACGTCGTCCTTCGTCAGTTGCGTGAGCGGTGCAGAAATCTTGACAAAATCGTGAACGAAACGTCTGTAATAAGCGCACAGCCCAAGAAATCTTGTTACGGCTTTCTTGTCTGATGGCTTCGGAAATCCGGCAACAGCGGATGTCTTTGCAGGATCAGGGCTTACACCCTGAGCACTCACGACATGGCCCAGGAATTTGAGCTTGCCGTAAGCGAACCGACCTTTTGACGGCTTTAGTGTCAGTTCAGCATTCTGAATAGCCTGTAACACGGCTCGCAAGCGTCTCAGGGGCTCGTCGAAGTCGCTTCCGAATAGCAGGACGTCGTCGAGATGGACGAGACAGCTTTGCCATGTCAAGCCGGAAAGAACGGTGTCCATTGCGCAATGGAAAGTCGCCGGTGCTGTGCACAGTCCGAACGGCATCACTTTAAGTTCGTACAGTCTGTCCGACGTGACGAAGGCAGCCTTCTCACGATCCCGTTCGTCGACCTCGATCTGCCAGTGCCCACTGTTCAGGTTCATCGACGAAAAGTATCGGGCGTGGCGCAGTCGGTCCGGAGTGTCATCGATACGTGGCAGCGGGTAGATGTCCTTTTTTGTTACGGCGTTCAGTCGACAATAGTCCACGCAGAACCGAGGAGTCTCGTCTTTCTTTTTCACTAGGACTACCGGTGAAGCCCACGGACTGTTTGAGGGCTGGACGATGTCGTGTTCGGGCATTTCTTGGACCTGCTTCTGGATGACATCTCTCTTTTACAGAGACACGATATGGCGACCGATGAACAGGAAGCCCGTCTTCAGTAATAATTCGATGTTTCCCAACCGTCGTTTGGCGCACCTTTGACGACGTGGAGAAGCACTCAGTGAACTCGGCCAGAAGGTCACTGAGTTGTCGTCGTTGGGGAGCAGGCAGGTTCGGATCGATGTCGAACTGCGAAGGCGGCGTTGTCTTGTGCAGCCACGAAGCGACGTCTTGTGCTATTCCGGCGATTGCGGCTGAGTCCGGGAGTTCCTCGGCGTGACCCACGCCGGTGTCTTTCGCGAGGTGCTAATCCTCCTGTCGGAAGTTTGTTATGAGTGCAACAGGGCGTCCGTCTTGGAGCTCCGCGATGCCCCTTGCGACACCGATCTCTCTTCCCAGAAGCAACTGGAGGCTTCCCTCGAGCAGAACGTCGCCGCAGAAAGCCTCATTGATCCCGACGGGTACGAAAACACTCGACCACGGCGGTAAGTTCACGTGGTTTGCGAGGACTAGGACTGCGGATGACGTCGTTTTGGGTTCCTCTGGTGGTGGAGCAGGTTTTCGTAGCGTCAGCCAATTTTCTCCGAGGTCGATGACGGCGCCATACTTGCAGAGAAAGTCCATTCCGAGGATAACGTCCCTCAAACAGTCTTGCAAAATGGCGAACTTGACAGGGCACGTCTCACCGTGGATCTCAACGCGAGCAGTGCAAATCCCGACCGGTGTGATGAAGTGCCCACCGGCGGTTTGTATTCGAGGGCCTTCCCACAGCGTTGTCACTTTTCTTAGGCGACGAAACAACCTCCCACTCAAGACCTAGTAATTTGTTTCGGTGTCAACGAGTGCCGATGCGTCGTGACTGTCGATAACGACGTTTAGGTTATTCTTTACTGTTGCAGGAGCGTTGTTGGTCTCTGGTGTCGCTCGAGTGGGGGCCCTCCGACGTTTGGGGAGGATCTTGGCGTCGGTCGTCTTCGGCAACTCCACCTCCAGGGGTGGCCGCGCCTAGTTTCCCCGGCGAGGAGCGAGAGGCGACAGGTTTTCACGTCGGGGTCGGTGCATCGGCGAAGTTTGACGTCGCGGCGGTGGCGACCGGAACTCTCGGTGGGACGCAGGCTTGGGGGACTGAGGTCGTCGCAGATATTCATTGATGTCCCGACGGCGTTCATCATAACGGGGCGCGGGTCGTTCAAGTGGAACCCGCGCAGCCCGAGTCGTCGGTATGGGCATCGGCGGTAGGTGTGATCTTCTTCCCCGCAGTGGATGCACACAGGGCGTCGGTCGGACGTTGCTCCTGGCAGGCGTACTGGACCTGGTCGTCGTGGCGTCGGTTCTTCTGCGGCGCAGGAGATTTACGTCGTGGCGGCGCGACATAGGCGCGAGGAGTAGGCGGTGGCCGTCGGGCCACTGCGGCGTAGGTCAACAGGGGTTCCTCGGGGACTGCCACGACGACGCGAGAATCTGGTTCGATGGCTCTCTGGACGTCTTCCCGCACGACATCGGCGATGGAGAGCGAGGCCGAACGTGCGGCAGTGGGCAGCAGCTTCTTCAGCTCCTCCTGGACGACTTCACGAATGATGTCATGGATGCCGGGGAGGGTGGTACCAAGCTCGGAGCCGGATGTCGCCAGAGCAGTTACGCCACGGTGTCGCTGGTAGTGCCTGGCGCGTGCTAGGAGGGCCCGTTCCATATTTGTCGCCGTCGTGATGAACTCATCGACTGTTGTCGGTGGATTGCGGATCTGAACGCCGAATATTTCGCTCTTCACACCCCTCATCAGGTGTCGCAGCTTCTTCTCCTCTGTAGCTTGAGGATCGGCGCGGGCGCTCAGGCGAGGAACCTCCTTGACGAAGCCGGTGATGCTCTCATTTGGGCTTTGGGTCTTTGTTCGAAGGATGTCTTCGGCCCTCTCACGTCGGTGTTGGCTGGTGAACGTCTTCTTCAGTTCTTGCTTACAGACCTCCCACGAAGTTAAAAAGTCTCGTGGTTCTCCAGTCAGTATCTCGCTGTCTCTTCCAGTGAGAAGTAGAATTTCTGCAAGCACTGCTCAGCTGTCCACCCATTATTGCGGGCCACACGTTCATAGTGTTGCAGCCAGTCCTCGATGTCCTCGTGGGCGTCCACGTGGGAAGGCGTCGGAGTCCGGGTTGCGACGGGCAGGTATACGACGGCTGAAGCGGCCGGAGTCTGCGACTGTTTGGCCATCGTCGTCTTCTTCGGCTTCAGCTTATCCAGCAGCAAACTTAATTCAGGATCCTGTCCCTGGGTTCGATGTTCTGGTCCCTCGTAGAGTGGTCTCCTCACCGGGCTTGGAATCGGACTTGCACCGCGGGCCCTTTGAGGGGTACGCTGCACGGACATGCGGTACCCCGCACCTCCACCAAAATGTCACGAATTGCGAGGTGGCGAAATGAAGGATAAGAGAGGAAACTGAAACGTCTAATGGGGCGAACTGGTGCCAACAATAAAAATAAAACATTAGATAACAAAGCGCCGCAGGCGTCGAAGTCGGCGCAACAGCAGGATCAAACGCTGGGGTGAGACTGACCTTGGCTTGCCACGTGGAGCCCCCTTTGTACACTCGTGGGCTTCTGGAACAATCGACGTAGAAGGTTCGCGCATAGAACGTTCTAACCTCAAATCAGCAACACGGTTCTCGAATTTACTAGAACATCACAATACTGAGTCAAAAAAAAATGTGTATCCGCGGCCAGGAATCGAACTTTGGCTTTTTGTGTGGAAGGTAAGCGCGATAACTGTTAGGCCACCAGCGCGCTTTTTTTTTTTATTGCCTGCATAGACAAGAACACAAACACAGTCATATGAATAAAAACTCATGCACGAAGGATGGCCGACGTGCATGATGTGCTAGCTCACGTGCATGAGCTAGCACATTCAGGTGGGCACTTCAGCGTGGCATAAACTGAGTTCAGTCTGCGGACCGTTTCCACGAAATACATCCACACAGGACGTGCATCAACATCCGCGTGCCGCACAGCCATTCTGCTTTGACAAATCGCGTGCAAACCCAAAACCATAATAAAATCAACAGGAATATCACCATCTTTGTCAACAGGAAGGAATCTAATGCCTTGGGGCGTTAACGGTAACTCATTTTTGATAGTCCTCTGAAGGACATCCCAGAACAGAAAAGCGTCCCAGCATCTAAAAAGACGTGCTCTATGGTCTCAGATTTCTTGCACAGAAAACAATGAACACCCCATTGAACAAAAATGTTTTTCTGCTCAAGCCAAACTTTCACAGGGAGGGTGTTTGTGTGTAAGTAAAAGAAAAAAGTTTTCATACCAGGCGGGATTGCCATCTTTTTAACCCGGGATAACACGTCTTGCCCAGGACTTGCCTGGAACATGGACCGGTACAAAGGAACAGGTAAAACAGTTTCAATGATATCACGCGTTAACCGCTTACGCGTGACCCCCGACAAGTATTCGAGAGAAAAACGAACAGACAGAAAACGGAACGCCTTTACCACTTCTCTAAGGAAACTACCAATGTTGCGCTGTTTCTGACAACACGATGAAACGACAAACAAAAGAATTTCATCTGACAGTCTGGTCTGAATTACAGCTCGAAGAAATGGATTTGATTGGTCCATGAGAAACATGAAGCGCGCCACAACCTGCTTGACAAAAATGTGTGACAACGACAAACCCCCTTTTTTGACGTGACGAAACAGATTGTCCCGACAAATCCTTTCCCATCCAGACCGCCAGATGAACTCAGCGAAAACGCGGTGCAGCTTTTGCACATTTACACGCGCACACGCCAACACTTGAAGCACATACCAAATTTTTGTAATTAAAAAGATGTTACAGATGGCGGCACGCGTAAATATAGACAACTCCCACCCACCCCACTTACTACACCTATCGCGTGTTTCCTTGACAACATTTGACCAGTACGCCTTCGAGCTTTTATTATGCTGCAAAGGAACTCCTAAATACTGCGTAGGCGTTGACATAAAATTAATATCTTGAAATACATGAGGCTTCGTGGCCCACGTTCCATGTCAAAGCCCGCAACACTTTTGCCAATTAATTGCCGCACCGGTCAGGTCGCAGTAATATTTTAGGTCACGAACGCCGTGTAAAATACTTACTTTGTCTCTACAGAAAATTGCGACATCATCTGCATATAAGAAAGTAGTTTGACTTCTATTCCGTGGACCGAAAAACCATTAATTAATCTATTCTTCAAAATAGTTCTACAAAAGGGTTCTAAATAAATACAAAATAACAAAGGCGACAAAGGGCAGCCTTGCTTGACGGACGCCTGTACGCTGATGCGTGTAGACGGCTTCCCATTAACTATTATTTCTGTAGTACAATCAGTGTACGCCATCTTGACAAAGCTAGTTATAACTTCACCCACTCCTACGTATTCTAAGATTTTGTGCATTACTCTGTGCTGAACCCGGTCGAAACCTTTTTCTAGGTCAATCTGGAGCATAGCGATCTGGTCCGCCTCCTCGTCGCACAGCTCTAATAAACTTCTAGCAATATGCACGTTTGCTAAAATGGATCTACCTTTATTTGCACAAGTCTGATGCTCCCCAACCTATTTCAGTAATAACATTCTGTAACCTACGGGCTAGAACGTTCATTAAAACTTTGTAATCAACGTTACTAAGCGATATCGGTCTATAATTTTTAACATTCCTTAGCTTTTGGGCGTCATCATTCTTGGGTATAAGTACGGTATGCGTATTTATAAAAGACGGCGGCAAGTTGTTTATCATGTATGCCTCACGTATGACTTGATAAAGCTGCTCAGAAATTTCGCTTTTATATTTTTTATACAGTGCCGCTGTCAAACCATCAGGTCCCGGAGACTTTTTCGTTGGCAGTTCCTCGATGGCACGCTCGATTTCGGCGACGCTCATCGGCTCTTCTAATCTTTCTTTCATCTCGTCGTTTACACGCAGCATCACCGAGAGATAGTCGCCGAGTTGCGAGTCATTGCCACCGTCCTGCCGCTGCAACAATGTTCTGTAGTAATCGACGAACGCCTTTCCTATAACATCAGGTCAACTACTTACAAAACCACCATATTCTATTTCGACAATGCTTTTCTTTTTTACATACTGAGCCTCGCTACGTAATGCCCGTTTGGTTGGTTGCTCACCTAAAACATACTTTTCTGCCCACGCCCGTACAAGTTCCCCTTTATACTTTTCAGTTTCGAAATCCGCGATTTTGGCCTTTACGCATTTAAGCTCGTCTGTGAGCGCACCGGGGTTCTCACACTCAAGACGATGTATTCGTTGAAGATCTTCCATGAGTAGCTTTTGCTCCGCTTTCTTCCAGTACGCGAGAATACCGGAGCGTTCTATCGCACACAATTTAAATTCACACTTAAACCATTCCCATCTCTCCCTCGCGCTTTCACTTACACCGGCCATCTTACTAAATAATTCCTCAACGGTCTCATTAAACACATCGTCCTCGAGAAGGCTATTATTAAGCTTCCACGTCTCCCACCTCAAGTTAGTTTTTCTTTTTTTCCCTCCCACCGAGAACAAATGAAACCAATGCATGGTCAGAACAGAAAACTGGGGCCACATTGTAACCGTCATACCCTGACAAGAGACCAATAGACACGTATGCCCTATCGAGGCGAGCGTGACAAGTTGATTGGTAGTGCGTGTAACGCAAACTCGTGTTGTTCCTTTGAAAAGTCGCGACATCAACTAAACTGAAATTTATTGTCAGATCTTCCAGCACCTTCGTGCTGTTATCGTAATACTGTATTGTACTAGATCTGTCTCGCGCGTCACAAACACAGTTGAAATCACTATCATTAGAAATCTACTTTGAGAATCTAAATATGAGCCCATACTCTGAAAAAATATTCTCCTTTCACTTGAAGCGTTTGGCGCGTACACACTGATTATCCGATACTCCACGTTATTAACATTGCAGTGACAAATAACGAATCGACCTGCACTGTCGGCAATCACATTTTGAACTTGTGCGTTTAACGACTTCCTTAAAAACAACATGCAACCTCCTGACAGACCATTTGCGCGTGACACGCAAACCTCAAAACACGGTAAAAAGGGCGCCAGCAGGCTTGCGGTCTCTTCATCACTGTGAACTTTTGTCTCCTGAATCGCGAGGACGTCAATGTCTTTATCAATAAGAAGCCTTTGAACCTGGCATTGCTTACGACGCGAGGCGAAACCTCGCACGTTCAGCGTTCCTACCTTCAGAATATCGGCAACTTTAGACGTCCTTGCTAGTCAGGGACTCACCTCGTCTAGAGACCCAGAGGCGCTGCACCTGTACAACATCAACCAGCCGGCTTGTCCGGTCCCCTGGGATCGGACGCAGGGCTGGAAGGGAGTCGTACTGGCCTTTTCTTTTGCGGGGCTGTCTTCACAGGAGGTTCTGTCGCGCTCGAGTCTCCCCCGATCTTTTGGGCGTCGGTCTCCTGTTCCCGAGGCCGCTTCGTCGTTAGCGCGTTGACACTAGCGTCCACCATGTCAACCTCGTTCCCCGGCAGTACTGCAGTTGCCATCGTCGACCTGTCGCCCGGTGGTGCAGCCTTCGTTGTCGCACCTCCCTTGCTCCCTGTCGCCGGGTCAGGTTTTGCCGCAAACACAACGGCCGGCTGGGTAACCACGGGCTTCGGCTGTCCACCCGATGCGACTTGGTCATGTTCCTTTGTAGCCTTTTCCACCGGTACCTCGGCGGACGGACCCACTCCTTCGACCGCCTCTTCCACGTCTGCCTCGTCCATGTCGTGTTCACTATTGGCCTCTCCTCCTCCAGGACCCGCAGCCGCTGCGTACGTTTTTACGCACTGCTCGGCGTCATGGCCAAACCGATAGCAGCTGCCGCACTTGGGCACCCGACACTCGCGGCGGATGTGGCCCGTCCGTTCACAACGCAAGCAGAGTGGAGCCCTGCCCGGCAACCCGACGAGTACCCTCCCGCCGGCGATGCGTGTCTGATGGGGCAGCTTGTCTAAACTCAGCCCAGGCTTGAGCCGGATGACAGCGGTGCGAGTCATAGACCCGCAGCCCACAACTCCCTGAACTCTCCACTTTTCGGTCCCTACCTCGCTCACATGTCCGTAGGGCGCAAAAGCCGCCCTTACCTCGTCGTCCGGCACGTGGTAAAGCAGCCAGTGTAGCTTGATTCGAATGTCCCTGTTTCCCAGGTCAATGCTGACGCAGCGATGGCCTTTAACGACGAGGTCTCCCACCACAAGGATCTTCCGCTTGCCGTTGAGTGACTTGAAGGTCACGGCCCAGACGTGGTTCATCTGGTATGCCCCCAAGGCGAGAACCTCGGGGAGCAGTCCCAGTTGGCCCAGGGTGTCGCGGAAGTCCTCGACGCGGTACGGGCGGCCACGAACATCAGCATGAAGAAACGCGGTGTTTAGCACCGTAGGCCCCATTTGGCATGGGAGGAAATTATCTTGTATTCCGGACTTGCAGATTCGATCCTGTCACCGCGGCCCGGCTGGGCCGTTATCGCCGCTCCGACGGAGCTCATGATTCGCCGTCCGAACCCAACGGGTGCCGGAAGAAGAATCCCAGGCCACCAGCGCGCTGCCTGCTTGGTCAGCTGCACGCGCGGCAATATGTAATAGTGTACAGATACGCAAATGTATCGAAGCAATAGTCTGCAATTTAGGGCAGCAGCTGATAAACAAAAATATTAACAGGTAAGCTTTTAATATTTGTATTATTCGTATGTTTTTCCCGAAGAGAGGATATTGCCAACGCATCATATTTCGAATACGCAGCTTATTTTTCGACCACTTGAAGACAACGAAAATGCGTATAAGGTTTTTAAGGTTACTTTGACGAGCGCTGAAAAAAAATTGAAGTGTTGTTCTTAAAGTTCACTGCTTAGTGAATGTCGCTCAAACACCTGCCGTTGTTGTACAAGTTTCAAAAATTGAAATGCGTTATAGCGCGTTTTAAAAGGCCAAGGTCTCTCACAGCTCTTTCTCAGACATCTCATGGAACGATTGTCAAGAAGGTCATCTATATAAACCACATTTTATCCTTAATCTCACCACTTCGTTTTTGAAGGAGCACGAAACCACTGTACTGAAGGAGGCTCGGATCACATCAAGTCATGAATTCGGTGCGTAAGAGTTTGTAGCACACAGAAAAACGGTGCATATGTTTGATGGGGTTATATGCGAAAGTCGCCTTCCCGATTAACTTTTTTCCGCTCATATCTTGTAATCACAATTAACCTCTTCACTCCAGGTGCGATTTGTAACATAAGTGGCTAGGTGTTATGACTGTAAGGCTCAAAGCTGTTAATTAAATACTATCGAAGATGCGATTCTCGTAATGAAGGAGGAGGCCGTTTGCACACACACAAAAAAAACGCTCTCAATTAACACAATTAAAAAGATAATGTCATTAGGAAAGGTACAGACATTAGGCGTTGGAACATTTTTAATAAAAAAATTGACCGCATCTCCACGTGGTGAAGGATGTTGATTGGGGCGAAGCTCTGGTGGTGCTTGTCTGCGTAGACGCTGAGCAGCAGCATGCTGAGCCTTTCGTTCGTTTTCATCCATGTCAGAAAGAGAATGTGTGGTATGGAACGTGGTTATATACGCATTTGAGCATTTGACCGCAGCGCCCTCTGATCTATAAACGTTGAGCCAATGCATGCAAAGTTTAACGCGATTATATACGCATTTGACCGCAGCGCCCTCTCCTGTATAGACGTTGAGCGGCTACATGCAACGTTTCATCCATGATATCCCCAGCTCTTGAGTTACTACCACATCTCAAAGCCCCCTACTCGTCCCGCAGTCGTGGCAGAGTGGTTAAGGCGATGGACTAGAAATTCATTGGGGTCTCCCCGCACAGGTTCGAATCCTGTCGACTGCGGAAACATTTTTTTTCGTCATTTTTTGCATTTTTTTCATTTTTTTTTTCTACATGAGCACGTGAGCACGTGCTCACGTGCTCGTGAGCTCACGAGCACGAGCACGAGCACCGAGCACGATCACCGGACGCCGGACGCTGGACGGACATAATTTGTTTTCATGTTTTTTTTCCCATTTTGTTTGCCCTACACGAGCACGTGAGCACTTGCGCTCACGAGCAGGAGCATGAGCACCCGACGCCGGACGGCGGACGGACATACGGACATGGCTAGCCCCTAAGGAGCTTCGCCCCTAATAACTAAATTAATACTAAAAAAATTTAATAATAAAATAACTAAAAAAAATTCATATTGACTCATAAAAGCCGCTGTTCTGCAGGAAGGCAAAATTTTGTACCATGGGGTCCCGCGGTGCCTCGCCTAGTGAATGTAAATTTGTGATATTATAGGATACAAGAGGAGGACAACTTGTTCTGATTGTCGCGAAAACCGCTAATCGAGTTTCGGAAGTTCGGGAACGGTTGAGGCGAGTCTGTCAGCCATCTGAGGTGACCTTGCGTGGAGAGCTAGATGTAGCTCTACACAATTACGGAGGTAATACTAAAATAAACGAGAGCTCGCCTAGACACATATCGCTTCGTTGATTTGGTGGGCGCCCTGGGTGCTGGCGACGACAAAATAGTGTTGAGTTATGTCTGCATGGACGTCCCGTGGTGGCGTGTTCAGGAAGACAGCGCCACCGTGTCTTGAGAGGTGCTCCGGCAACGTGCACACCAGCCTTCAGCGGAGGTGGGGGACTTTGATGGAGCCGGCGGCAATGGCCAGGTGGAAGTCTCGAAGTGCTTGGGTCCGTCACCCGGCGGCTTTTCGTTTCCACGCTCTACTGCCTCCGTCTTGGTCCCGTGTTACCAACTGCTTGAAAAAGATCGGCGGCCGATCTAGGATTTCGATCACGGGTCCGCTGTGTTTGAAGCGGGCGCGTTACCACAGAGCTACGCCATTTTTCTACAGCGATATCTGTATAAGCTCTTCCTACCACTTGAGATGACGTGCCTTGTTGATGTTTCCACGTCAGATCGTAGAATGACTGTCCGGGTCATATCTTTGATATTTCTGTAAGAAATATATGTAAAAGCCATGTTCTTGGGAGGAACATTCAGCCATATGTGAACGCCGTAGCAAATGTTTTCTCAGAGATATAAAATTGAGAATCTCTAAGCCTAAACGTTACCGAGATTTCACTATGATAATTTGCACAGCCGCCGATGTCACACTAAAACAGGCATGTAGGTATTTTTTTCAGCTATTTTATACACAATTTACAACACGCAAACCAAATGATAAAAATTCACAATAATATATTTTTATGCAAAACAAATTACGGAACACGTCTAGACCTTTTAATGTTGTACTTTAAAAACGCATAATGAACCTCTCAGTCTTACAGAACCTTGTATTTGAATATTGAAACGGATTTCCCTAGTTATACGAATTTGAAGCCAGCATAATGTTTTTTGGAGACTTATTTATGTTTCGATTGCAATGCTTAAACTTGCCATATTTTTATTTACAACTCTAAGTTATTTGACCAGGTCTCTCGCCAATGAGTTTGAATAAAACCTACCAAAATACCATGATTCATCACCTTGTTGCCAACTGGATCTCTGAATTCTCTATTAATCACACCATACTTCTATCAGAACCTGAAATATCAGACCTGCACGGTAACGCCTGGCATCCCGCAGGGAACGGTCAATGAATTTCTTTTATTTATTATCTGTGTAAATTACCCGTCAACATACATCCTCACTGCGCTTGTTTGTTGACGATCGTGCAATCTTCAGACCTATTATTTATACAATGACCAACACACTTTGTAGGACGATCACGCATTAAAAACACAGTGGTGCTAAAATGGCAAGAAGTGAAGCAATCGTGTTTTTACTTAAAGTATGTCTTAACAGGAAAAGGGCGCAGTCTAAAAAAGACCGACTTCTAAGATTGTGGTGTTAATCTTTATTGCGAAAAAAATAGAACCTGTGCTTTAGTAATAAAAGGCAGAGGTAATGTTTTTACCTAATAAAACATTTTGAGCCTATTACTGAAAGCACAGATTGTCCCTGAAAGTGTACAGATTTGTTGGCATTTTCTGTCCAGATTTTGTACCGGTCTTATTAATATTGTTGTCCTGGTATTCGCAGCTCTAGTAGTGATAAAAAGGGACTATATTCATTGAAGGAAAAAAAAAACTTTAATCAGTTGGTGAACATATTAGTGGTACTTATATGCTTTAAAAAGTCTGATTTGTGTGGAACCGAATCCCTATTAAAAACTCTAGTGGCAAATACAAACACACGATTGCCCGCGCACACGCACACGTACGCACAGGCACACCGGCACGCACACTGCAAGCGCACGCGCACAACAACTTTCAGAACAAATGTTTGTCTACCGGTGTTTTAACACGAACATCGTAATTCTGAACTCAAAATAGTGTCTTACCGCAACCCTGTTTGTCAACAAAAAATTTTTATAAAAAAAAAAAAACAATTCATCTGAAAAAAATTAATTTTTGGACTAAACCCAATTTACTCGTAGATAACTTATTTCTGGCACGGCAAGTACTCGAGGGAGTTTGCGTTTTAACCACTACTGGTGGCGAGAGGTTTTGGAGGCGAACGTTGTCTCTCATGACGTCATTACCTTGCGAACAACAAGTTCGATGGTGTTTGTAATTAGCATGGCAAAAGCTTGAAGTCATTGCGCTCTGAAAAAAACATGCCAACACAGTCAAAATTGAAGTTCTTCCATTCCTTTTATTTCCATCGATGAAAAACCCTTAGCTCACGTCACAGGCAGCATTCGGCCAGTCGTGGCCAGCCGATCACATCTACGTTCTCGATGCCTCACGTCGCCAATTGAGTCATTGAATTTTTTTATGCATATCTTATATCATGATTCGAAGGATCTCTTGATTTGCTGGACATCTTTTCTCGGCTGTCACGTGACTGTTTGGTCTTTTGACTAGTAGCTCTTCTTATCGGCCATATCTGCGCTGTGTTAGCAGCATTTGTGGTGTAGGTGATACTGTGGCTTTCGCTCGCTGTCTCTCTCTCTCCCTCTCTTGCTTGAATTTGTTGCAGCCTTTTTATTTTCTTTGATTACTCTGTCAACGAACAAAAATATGTAATCTTGTGTGAAACTCGTCTAAGCAATACAACGTGTGACTATAATCACTTCAGTCTAGTAGTTATTACAATCATGCCCCTTCATATTGCTATGTTTTGGTTTCTACTGAGAAAAATTGTGCCTGATGTGGACTCTCTCACTTCATTTGAGCCTTATCGTAATCGGGGGCCCTAACTCTTATTTTGTATAACAACAGATAAAACGGCCCATGGAAAACGAATATTAGATCGGATTAGTATTATTTTCTCCTGCAATAATAAGATATGACCTAAACTGAACCTGAACCACTTGTCAAGAAATCTGAGTTAGGAGCGGACTTCTAGGGGTTTTTGTCCCATGAATTCAGTTATCGCACTTACCTTGGGTAGAGGTAAACGTAAATCGCATTTGTTCTGATAAATGGGTGCAGTGTTTTGCCGCCGGTCATGCGGCTATCCTCTCGGCCGCCAATTATCTATCCAGGCTGTCGTGACGTCATCGTCGACATCCCCGAGACAGCTTAGTGGCGAGCAAGGGTCATCTGACCCCGGTGATAACGTCGCTTCTGCTATTCCTTTTTTTTCCCCGCTCTTGCGCTCCTACGCTAGAAACCAAAGTTATTTTGGATTACCTTACCCTCCCTTTACTCAAGGCACTCCGCGAAACCTTCACAAGGTCGTTATTTTAGTACCAAAAATAATAAACCATAATATACCAAAAAATAAAGTTTTATGAAACAAAGTTAAGCACTGGAATTGTTAACGAAAACGTTCTAAATTTCGCATCTAATTATTGAAAACACATTCCTAACTGATGTTCTCGCTCTTTCAATAATGTATCTTGTTTACAAAATAGAAGCCATTTAAAATTTGAGTTACAGATTTTCCTTAATTACTTATCTCGCGATGGAGTCTTTCAAAAATAAAAAGAAATCACATTTTTGGCAAGCTGTACGTATACAGGGTGCTTGATTACGACTCGAACACGTTAAAACAAAAAGGTGAGAGCTACATAGTAGCGTCTTCACCGTATATTTGTGAAGCTCGGCGGACATTAGATTAGCTAACAACAGTCACGTTCAGTTGAATAATTAACACAAATTTTTTAATTAAACTTTTATTAATGCTGTTTTATGTGTGGTGTAGCAATTTCAGTTATGCCAACAGTTACGAAGGGATGGCTAAATTATTTAAAAAAATTTTCGAATCGCTAAGGGCTCATTGATCAGTTTTCGCTTTTTTGTCAAATCGCTTCCAAGCTAAACGGAGAAACAGCGCCCGGAACCCCGTGTATAAGAATGTGCCATGAAAGAGTGACGTAGTCGTTTCGAGAGTGTCGTCATTATCATGGGAGTGCCTTGTCCGCGTACGCCAAGGACCGTGCTCTGCAGCTAGAATAATCAGTCTGTGAACAGCCTCCTTTCCCTCCACGTAACCTCATCAGACTCGGATGGCGCGAACTCTGCAGTTGGGCTTGAGCTCGACGCCGAGCATCCTTCTACGCATCGACTTGACACGAGGATCAGCCAGGCGCTGACGTGGCACCGTTGCCAGTGTCTGCGCTTGATCCAACATTATTAGATTAGCTCATTTACGGAACTGCTCATAGGCGCTGCATGCACGAGCAGTACTCCCCCTCACTTACCACGACTCGCCTCCCGTCATTCGACGCGCCAGACGGCTGCTATGATAGCTCCAGTGTATTCTATGCAATACTTGCGTTTCGAAGCTCAGCGTCTAGATGGCGTTTCACCGTACTCCATGGAACGCACAGTTTTGAAGCGACAATCTAGATGGCGCTTCAAACGACAGGGGGCGCGGACTGAAGTGAGTGAGGGGGGTACCGCCTTCCGCGGGGTTTCCACAACTGTGGTAATCTAGTAACGTTGGCTTGATCTCACTGTGATGACGTGAAAATGCGTGCGCGCGTGATCTGATTATTTTAGCCGTTGCTGCAAGGACATGGCGCCGACGTAATAGGAAGTTTTTGTATTGCGTGTACGAGCGCACGCAAGCCCTGAACGTTTGCGTTAGCGTTGCGCATTCCACACTGCGCGGGCGCGGAGCCCAAACTGCGGCCTTGGATTGGCGCATCGCGACTTCGCGCATGCGCAGCGTGGAGAACGCAACGCTAATGCAAACGCACAGCGCTTGCGTTTGCTCGTATACGCAATACTAAAACTCACCAATGAGTTCCTGCGTGAAACCTCTACGTCGCGTTTTTGTGCATCATTTTGGACAGAACTTTCGGCGTTTTTTTCTTCTCCTAATATCGGAATAAGGGAAAAAACGCGAAAACATTAATACATTAGAGGCCATTAGCATTCCGAAAATTGCTTCAATTGGTCTAGACACGATTCGTAACTGCCATCAATATTGCATATAGAACACGACGCATAAAACCACCAATGAAGTAGTTAGTGGACAAGGTTTACTTAATTAGCCATCGTGTCGTGATGGTGTTTCCCTCAATAATATCTACCGAGACTGTTATACACGACAAAATAGACACCAGTGCAACTCATCCATCTTTTTATTTTAATTAAAATTAAGCACCCTGCTTTGAGAGGTACCGGGTGTCTTCAAGACTTTACAGGTTTTCTTTAACAAAAACCGTCTAAATCTACACTAGTGCGGTCCGCGCAGGTTTGCAATACGGTTAGACGAGCAGAAATACGGGTGCATAATGGTCACATCCTAGGCTAAAACACTAACAGTTGTTTACTTTTTTTTAATTATTGAGGATAATGATACCTTTACAATCGAAAACGTGCGAAGCGTCATCGAAAACCGCTATTCAAGTGCATTTGAGAAATTTTTCGGGTGCGTTGTAAGTGCGGTTATGCGCTAAAAGTGCTACTCGAGCAATACGTGCAACCAAATTGCAGTTAGCGCGAAACATAAAGGACAACTAGTGAAAAGGCTGTAAGTGCACAAGCGAGCTTGTGGTACGTAATCATTTCATTTAAAACCTGAAACTGTAGTGCGAAAAAGGAAAAAGAAAACAAAAACTTTTAGTCGAAGGAACAGACAGAACTTCTGTGTCTGTTCCTTTGACTAAACGTTTTCTCTTTTTTTTCTGCATCACAGCCTCAAGTGTTAAACAACATGATAAAGGAACACTAGTAGACTGGACAGTACAAGAACTTGTTAGAACAGGCGCTAAGCAAGTGGTGCGAAAACACATTCGCACGCTTTTTTCGTCTCTTATCCGCGTTTACCTGCTGCAAGGGTGGTAACTTCAGCACACCAACGCGCTCCCCAGGTGCCCCAAAATCTTTCTCAGGTTTGCCCATATAGTGGTATTATATAATAATCATCAGATTTGTATTTAAAGCCATATTTTTGTTTTAGTGTTTCATTAGTTAATTAACACATTTTAGCTAATTATCTGACTCATCGTGGCGGCTTTAGGAGGTTTTCAAGTCATGTTAGCACGTTTATAGTTGTCTAAAATGTTCTCAAGTTTACATTGATCAATCGTGAATATTATAACTTGTAAGCTAAAGTCATGCAGTTGTCATTGCTGATCCGTAGAAAAATCGGCGAAAGAGACAAGCCGGAAACCGACAGAGTGAAACAAAGCACACTCGCAGCTGTATTAAAATCAAAATTTTATTCTAAAGAGAATTGTTTTCAGAAAGAATAACGCTTGCAGTGATTTTGAGATACTACAGTGCCATACATTAAATCATGATCTGAACCGATTTTAGTGAATGCACGGATTCATTTTTGAAGTCTGCCCGCTTAAATAGGCCTAGTGAACTATGTGCAAGAATTCAGACAAAACAATGGAGGGTACAGGATACTAAACTTCAACACTGGTGCCTAGAAGTCGCAAGCGAGTTGGTTGTACGTGTTTAGTGGAACCAGGTGAACTTACAAAACATTATAGAGATAATAACAGTAAAAATACTATCTCTATATTTTCTGTAAGTTCAGCTGGCTCCACTTAACCTGCAAGCGAGGTCAGATGAGGTAGGTACATATGCTTGAAAAAATGTTTCGAGGAATGTGAATTTGGTCACTGAAGCTGTGAAATGCCACCAAATATCCACAACCGATCTGAACGATGGAGGTGTACGTGGGCCGGTGCAGCAAGACAAAACACATGGTCGTCTCTTGTAACAATATGATTATGCGGTGAACATTGTTCTCTGCATGGAGGCGACCTGTGTGAAACAGAAGATACCCCTTTTAAGTGATCTTTTGTGTAATGTTCTGTTTTTAAATTAGACAAATTATAAAACCGCTCACTTTATAGAAAAAAAAAACGCTAAATTGGAGACACTACTGCCCACTTCTCAAGTTTGAGAGAGAAGGAGGCCGAGCAGAGGTTTTGTTTTTTGAATAACTGTCAGGCATATTTGTACAATGGGGAGCACATCTTTTATTGGAATGTGCCAACTAAAATTATTCTAGAATTTAGTTCTTTACAATTTAGATAATTGTCACTTCACAGACGTATTCTAACCTGTATCGCAGTCAATAGTGTTATTCTACAGAAACGATTTCTTAATTTTCAGTGCTCTTTTTTCTCTTAGAAAATAATGAGCCTGCCTACACAATGATAATTTATTTCCATTGAGAAATATTTTATCAAGGGGCGTCAGTAACACGGATTAACCAAACTGTCAGACTATACGTTATTTTATTAATAATAGAAAAGCACAACAGAAACATTATGCCATAAAGCGATTGTGGTGCTGCCTGGCCTTACAAATATATTATACACAAAAAATGACGGCATTAATGTTCGGAGAGAATAGTGATGCAAGTTTTGTTTTAATTCGCGAAATTAGTAGATTTGTTTCGGTGATTAGGGCATGAATGGTGGTTTCATTTCATGGATTCTTATAGTGGTGAAAAACTTGTCGTTGTTCCTAATTGTCCAAACAAAACCCCAGTCACAACAATGGGAACACTGATTCTTCTCACCACTGCAGTTTTCCGTTAGGGCCAGTGTGAAGGTGTAGATGATGGCTGGGAGAGTAAAGGAGTCACTTTGATCCACCGCATTCCGAAGGTACCAACCTGACGGCAGCATATTAGATACGAGTTATGGGCAAAAACTCTTTTTCCAGTATTAAGGAAAAAAGAATTGTCCTCAGCAGTGAGACCTTTTAGGTGCGCGCCACTCACAGCGTGTCTTTAAAAACAAGCAAACGCAATAGGCAACCGGAAGCAACATACTCTCCAAGAATTTCGGTCGTTCGTTTTTTGTGTACCTTCGGCACACCCTGTAAACGCAATCAAAAGCAGAGACTCTCCCGTCTGGTTTCGGGCGCGTACCAGGAGAGGACGCCGCAAGCCCAACTTTCAGGCGACTCTGTCGTCTGCTTCGGAGGCCGCTGTTAAAAGTGCCAAGAAGGTTGCTCTAATTTTTACAAGAACGGAGTTACGGCTTGACATTTCACAAGGATAGTTAATCTACGACTAGAATATATATTTGATGAAACTTCGCACTGGTTGTAAAAAGGCGTTGATTTTTGCAGCTCAATTTACAGCGAGTTTCACGATTTCGGGCACCCAATGTATTAGGTGCATGTGCTTATTTCCTTTCCTTGCCTTGCATGATAGCTGCTTCGACAGCGCTGCCTTTGTGCTTTATGAACTTTACCCGGCAAACCCGCCTCGGAAGTTCGACAGCGAAAACTGGTTTCCATTTCCAATAACGAGAGTCATGGAGGGTCACGATAAATACACGTAAGCAATGACGTTTCATTTTTGGTTGCTGAATGCACTAACTGTTACCTAACCATTGATCACATACTTCAGGCGTTAGAAATAGTTTATCAAGAAGATCATGTTGATTTTATCAAAAGTAAATAGAACGCAATACAAATAATGAAGACAGGACCAGGCATTATTGCAACCGGCGAGCCAGAATAATTACGGTGTTTATTCATCCTTAGCTTGGTCCTTTTTGTTGTGTTCAGTCTATTACTCAAATGAACAGTACTACGTCGGATATTGTACAGTTCAAGTTGAAACAGAATTCTGAAAACACAAATAGGAATGTGTAAATTGATTTCGCAATTTATCCCTCTGTTTGCCGAATACTTTATTTTACATTGCCAAAACTGTAGCCGCGATCAAAGTTATAGAACTTCGTATAATCTAGTACAGCTGTAATTTGACGCCAGACGTTAGATTTTCCGTGAAATTGAGGTAATCGGTTTAATCCTAAAATTACGATTTTATCACTTTGATATTTGGTACATTATTACAGGCAAGTTAAATGTATCAAGTCGATCGTTTTCGTCCGTTCAAGTTTTTTTTTTGTTTTTTTTTACAAAGTTTATTAATTGGCAAAAGAAAACTGACGCGATATAACCGCGACGTGACGAACAAAACATAAATTTATTTAACCAAAGAAAACATGATCATATCGGAACCAGGTCTCCGCCGCAGTTGGTGCGCGCCTTCGAGACATCCCTCGCGTCCACTTCAATCGAGAGAAACGCGGCCTATGGTTGTGCAGTTTCGCCACTAATATCCTCGGAGAAACTGTATGAATTATTAAGGATATTAGAACTGAGATAATCTAGTGTGGACCTTTCGGCACGCGGTCATATTCGTAGGAAGTCATTTGGTATGCTGACGTTTTGGTAAACGCTTATTCTGGGACCTTTTTCTGCGGGCATGTATATTATTCCTTTCAAATTTAATGTCAACAAAAATACTTCTTCTAGGCTAGAACGTTTCTCTATAGAGTTCATATTTCTGCACCTAAATTTCAGATATGGCGTTCTTCAATAGACGCAGAATCAGGCATGCAATTGGAAGTTCTAATCATGTTTCGTAGTGTTTCTTTCCTGGGCAAACATTTTGTACAATTTGCTTTAGGAGTACAGTCATGCTCTGACTTACATTTTAGGCTCTTGCTCTTAGTTTTAGGGAGCTTAATGTTTTATTTTGTTTTCTATACTTTTTCTGTGTGCGAACACTTCAAGGCGAACCACCTGCCTCTTGGTGTCTCTTTTCAGCGATAGGCGAGCCACTGCCGCGCTATACGTTCACATAAATGTTTGTGCTTCTCAAATAAACTTGTTATTAACCTATAAATACGCAGAAGTGCAGCACGGTGTCAGAAGTTACGGCAGCAGGGAGTGCTTGGCTCGTGAACTACTTCCAATAACCAACGTCTGTGAACCCTGGCGCGATGTGCAATAGCAAAGCAAAATTTACGTCCAAGAAATTCCTCTCACAAGACATGGCGGTGCTACTGCCGCACCTCGGGCTCCTAGAAATTTGTGCAAGCTTGCGGGAAAGCTGTAAAACCTGAAACAATAAGTTGAGTCTTTTTACCACGCGTCTACTTTACTGAATCGCCAACCGAACACGGTACAGGCGGCAACATTGTTAATACAATTTTAGAGTACGCATGGGCAACGTATAGCACGTTCTATTTTGAGGATAATTAAAACAACCAAGAGTTTGAAGTGCTTAACAAAAAAGGTTGAAGGTTTTCAAAAGCCTTGAGCTAGCTTATCCTACTACGAGTTTGGCGTTGTAACAAGACACCAGAAGAAAAACCGAGAGCTTCAATGGGTGCTTGGTTGATCTACTTATGATAAAGAAAACCACACCGACATTTCTGAACAATTCTAACAATTTAATCAGTCGTTTCGCCTCCCATGCAGGAGATATCATCAGTGCGTGTTCAGGCACAAAGATGAGAGGAGTACAGACACCAGACGGCTATTTATTAACATCTGCGTACCCTTCGAGAAGAAGGCCTCGGACTGCATTGCAGGCGGATGCGACACTACAAATGTACCACGAATCTAAATCTTTTCTGGGCCCCATCTTTGTTCTTGCGCCAAGATCATTGCGCTCTGATAATCAAAGCTGTGACCCCTTTTTCAGAAGTGATCTACTAGTTCAGTTTTGGACCTCGTTGCATGTGTGGTCTTTTCAACGCCCCTCTTGTGTTCGTTGAGGCAGGTGTTCTGTTTCCGGCCGGCCTCATGTAGGATGAGTCACAATTCTGGCAGTACACTTTATACACCACACCACACTGGGATTCTGGAGGGGTTCGGTCTTTTGCTTTTTATATGAGGTTACGAAGCTAGAGGCGTTGCTTGAAAGTTGTTCGTACACCTAGAGGGAGGAGGGCGCGGCAAATACATTCCGAGACACCTTTCACGTATGGAGTGACAACGACACCAGCTCTCAAGTTATTTGACTTTTCATTCCTGCCTCGGCGCACCTGTTTCCGCGGGTTTTCAATAAATATTCGTGTACAGCCACAGTTCAAGAGGGATTCAACAACAATTGCATTTTCAGATGTACGTAATTACGCGTTAAAAGGATGTGCTCAGATTGGTTCATTAAGATCTGTAAAACAGCCCACTTATGTTCCAAAGGGTGGTGATAGCTAAAACTAAAAAAGTTACCGCTGTCGCAGGGGTTGAGGTAAACAGTTGTTTCTACAAGACCGCCGTCTCCTCGGCACACAGTTTGATCCAAAGGAAAGTCGCGCGCTGTTGAGCTCTACTTCACATGTGAATTGAATATACGGTTCAATGCTCTTCAAATTCGAGTAGAAGTGATTTATCTGATCGTGGTTCAAAATAACAAAAGGTGTCATCTACGAAACGCCGTTATAACTTAACTGGGCTTATATTTGCTTGAAACGCTGTTTCTTCCGCGTGTCCATCAAGAGGTTAGCCATGGTCACTAGCACCGGATTACCCATGAGGCAACTTTTAGTTTGGTGACACATTTGCCCGCGGAGAGTCAAATGCGATTGATTTAAACAAAAACCTCAAAAGAATAACAATGTCTTGAACTGCCAGTGACACCCGTGACGAAAGCGTTACGTCACTTTGCAGGCGAGGTTCAGTAACACCTTTTGCAAGAGTGGTCAGGAAGTTTGTAGACAAGGATACAACATCAAAAGAAGCTATTACGTCTTTCTCATCGAGAACATGGTCTCAAATGAGGCCAACAAATTCTCGCGAGTTTCGAACGGTTATGTTGTTATTTCTCGGTAAGGGCGCAAGAAGCTCTACTCAGTATTTTGAAAGGTTGTAAGTAGGATAACCGATAAACAAAACATTCGGTCCCATAGGGCACTCGGGTTTGTGTGCCTTAGGGAGGCGAAACAGTTTAGGAGTACAACGGTCAGGGGAAAAGAGGCGGCGGTACATGGATTCGTCAAAGCCTTTCTTTCTTTTAGGTCTCGCAAATGGACAAGGGACCTTTCAGATTTTAGAGTAGGATCCCGAGGCAACTTCACAATATGAACCCCCTCCTGAAGGACCCAAGTAATCTTTTCATAATAATCCTCCCTGTCAAGTACAACAGTGCCCTTTCCTTTATCCACCGGAAGGAGAATATTGGCTGATTTGATTTAAGGAACCGTATAGACGACTGTTCTCTTTTGTCCAAATTCGACAAGGTTGTTTTCGCGTTGTTTGAAATAGTCGTTATTGGTCTACCTGCTAGATTTATCCTTGTCGCATCTTTGCAATAATGCAGCCTGTCTTCGATTTCAGCTAAAATACCTCTTCTTTGGACAACGCGTGGAGCAAAAGCGAAATCAAGTCCTTCTGAGAGAAGACTTATATGACCATCCGAGAGCTGCTTGGAAGACAGGTTGTAGGCCGCTGTAGCGGCTGGTGAAGCAAGGGGCGGGTGTATAAGTTGGGACAATTTCTCTACGTGGATGTCCGTACATTGGTTCTTTCCATGTTCTTAGCTTGCTTATGCGCACCGAAGACATGATGCATCTTATTTAGTTGGAAACTCCGTCGTAAAAGCCACTCCGCAATGGTCAGGCGGTGCCGACATCCGAGGAGCTTTTGCTTGTTCTCCAGTATGAGGGCATTTATGCAGTTTCTTTTGAATTCCCCGGCTAGTTTTTTTCCAAAAGCGGTATCCGCGCGTGGCCGGCATAGAAGACCGAGTGGAATCACGTTATGATTCAGGCATTCACGGTTGAGGCGTTGATGAAATTCCAGGCGGATAATTCTTGTCGACTGGCCGAAGTACTCTCTCACGTTTCCCAAAGCTCCAGAGGGTACAAGTTACGAAAGAATGCATAAATGTTCCAAAAGCCAGGAATCATAATAATACAAAAGGCTACGCCGACTGAACTTAATAATGTTAACAATTTAATCACACGTTTCGTCCCCCATGCAAGAGATATCTTCAGTGCGTGTTCAGGGACACAAATGATAGGAGTATCCCAAGCCGCTCGGCCGTACATGGGCAGTGTTGTGGCAATGTCGGCCGAAAACCAGTTCCAATATCGGCCAAATGTGCAGTTTTGCACCACGCCCCGACACCCGGCAGGTATTGGCGTACCGCCGTTCCGCCACCGGCCTAGTATCGGCGGAATATCGTGCGAGTACTGCCCAGGTCCGACTGTCGGGCACGTAATGGCCAGATGTCGCATATGAATCTGCTCTGTATAGGCCGGAAGTCACCTATGCGCTTGCTTTTTATCAACAATATCGCCAGTGTTGGCTCGCATGTTAATTGCAAAGATAGGGCGCGCCCTGCGGGCATACAAAAGGAACGGAATTTTTTTCGATCTTTCACACAGGTTTATTAAACCACTACAATTACACGCAGCTTGGTCTTTATTAAACAAAATTACACTGTTTTCATGCCCAGCAAAATTCACAAATCAAACATCAAGGACCATGGAGATAGAATTTTAGTGAACCCTTCCGATGACTCGAGTAGCGATACCCGATACTGCGTCGCCACCTTTGCGCATACATTGTATTGTTATCGGGAGTATCGAAGGTATCGGAACAATCTACTAACCCTTTCTATTGAGACGAAAGCAGGACTTCTACCAGAAGCATGCTCGCTGTGAATAAAGCAGGGATATTATGTAAACCGTGATTGATGCGTAATCCGACTGGGACAGCACATAGCAAAAGCAAACACAAATTCGAGAAAGAAGGCGGTCTCCTACACTAAACAGAAACCTCGCTGTCAACGATGAGCAGTTCTTTCTCAAAGTTTGTCCAACAAACACAGCACAAAAATCCCACGGACGCCGACGAAGAAATCTACCCTTACCGAAAAGTTAGCATCGACATATTCCGGTCATTTCCGACGAAAAACCACGGCCTCGTCTGCAACGACGAAATAAACAGAACACTGAAGAGCGTATTTCGGAAACCGGACCTACCCCAGGCAGCACAGAGGCGTTGAAAATACGCTGAAAGAACGTCGATGACGTTAGGAACCACAGGTCGAAAGAACGTCAAAAGTCTCAACGTCAGGTCCCCTCGACGTAATATAGAAAGGCTAATCTCTGAAAAAAAGGCTGGAGTTTACGTCGACATAACGTCCCATTTAACGACCTTAAAACGTCGAGTGCACGTTTTAATTGGATGGGAAGTGATAACGTTATATCAACGTTGACATAACGTCCCATTTAACGACCATAAAACATTGAGCATACGTCTAAACTGAACGAGATGCCAATTGATAACGTTATATTAACGTTGACAGGACGTCCCATTTAACGACATAAAACGTCGAGCATACTTCTAAACTGAAAGGGATGTCAATTGATAATGGTGACCTTGGAAGAATGGTGTCAACCGGATCTGCCTTCGTTGCTCGAAGGCATGTTCGCGAATCACGTACATTCGGACGGAATAGACCATTTGCAAAATCCTCAAGCGCCCCGCCCGGCTCCACAGGAGTCATGGGAACGGTGTTCCTTCAGCTGGTCAGAAAATTTTATTTACAACATTGTTGTCATGACTAGAACAAAACCAAACACCAAAAACGCGTTATGTTACCTAGTGACCGGTAATTTGGACCACTTACATGGTAACACTGTTTTGGGTGTAATTCGGAGTCACCCTAAACAAGCGTCCTATAGTGCCCAAGGACCTGTCATATCACTTTTAAGATTTCTCGTCAATCTAAGCGTTTTCGATACTGTCCATGCTGTCCACCCTTCAACCTGTCTGAGTTGAAGAAATCTCTTACATTAGTATCATTCTCTTGCAGCTTCAGAGACGCTGATATTAAGTTAGAAACGCTGAAAATGTTATAAACAGCTCCGCTGACTTTGAACGAAATCATGGCTTTTGTTATAAATTCTCGGCTTTTTAAGCAACTCCTGCTAAAACAACAATCACGAGAATAATTATATTGTGAGAGATTTTAAAAGCTCAGCCAGGTTAAAAGGAGGATCGCATGCACAGTAAAACAAAATACCAACATTGACGAGACATTTTAAAATTGACATGATTGAGTCGGAACCTTGGGCTCTATAAGGCACTTTTTCAGGGTGATCAAGGTGTTGCTCAGGTATTGTTGGGACTATCGCGCTCCACATTCAAAGAACCTCCCGAAAAAGAAAAAAAAAACACACACGTAGAATTGGCGTTGAATAATGTCGATGATGTCAAGGCGTTGCTCAGAACATTGTTCGTACGTCTCATTCTTCATGTTTAAAGAACATCCCTGAGAAAACCGTAGAACTGACGTTTATTAATGCCAAAGACGTAAGGTGTTGCTCAGACATTGTTGGGAAGCCTCGCGCTCAACGTTCGAAGAACTTCCCCCCAAGATAAAACGAAGAAATGACGTCGAATAATGTCGATGACGTCAAAGTGTTTATCAGGACATTGTTGGGACGTCTCGTGCTCCACCTTCAAAGAACTACTCAGAGAAAACGTGGAAATGACGTCTATTATTGCCAATCACGTCAAGGTGTTGCTCAGACATTGTTGGGACGTCTCGCGCTCAAAGTTCAAAAAACCTCCAGAAAAAGACGTAGGACTGACGTCGAATAATGCGGTGACGTCAAGGTTGACGAAAAATTTCCCTGGAGAAGGGGAACAAGAGGGACAAAGGACAAACACAAATCTCAAAACACAGCTCAGTGTTTAAAGATTTGTGTTTGTCCTTTGTGTTTGGAGATTTGTGTTTGTCCTTTGTCCCTCTTGTCGAGGTGTTTCTTCATGGATTATTCTCCAGGGATTATTTTCGTCATTCTGGTCCATCTCGCTTGCACCTTTGCATTTAATTGCATTATAATCATGACGTCAAGGTGTTCCCTAAAACATTGTTGGGACGTCTCCTGCTCGACGTTCAAATAACTTCCCGGAGAAAACGAAGAACTGACGTCGATTAATGTCGAAGATGTCAAGGTCTTGCTCAGGACATTGTTGTGGCGTCTCGTGCTTGACGTTCAAAGAACTTCTCGTACAAGACGTCGAACAGACGTCGAATACTGTTGAAGACGTCAATTTGAAGCCTATGACCTTGTCACTGCGTCGCGTGTTTGACGTTGTCGGAACCTCTCATCTGGACGTACCATTGACGTCGATAAAGAGTTTGTTAAACACCTCGACGCCGCCGAACGTCCAGTTCTTTATTTCGACGTCATCTCGACGTCTTGTGCTACCTGGGACGTGGCCCCTATTTGCGACTCCAATTCACTATAGGTGGCACCACTCGTTCTCCAAAATGGTGGTTTTAGTGAGGGTCGGAGATGCGTGCCGGTATACCAGTTGCTGAGCCTGTCTAGTGTGCTGGCTTCATTGAGCGACATAAATTATTCCCGTTTATAGGAGGAAGCTAGGGTGTATGAGCGCAAGTTACCTTTTTATCCTGAAAACAAAAACAGTTCACATTAACTGAAGAGGGTGTTGGAGACATTGACTGGCAACAGAAATAAAACGAACTCGGGACAAGTTTGTTTTTATTCTTTCTGTTGCCAGTAAACAGAAATGGTGTTTAGAGTAATATTTACACCAGGAGCCACGTCTTAATTCTAGATTGAAAGCAAAAAGAACCTCTATTTGGAATTTTATTTCTCTGTATAGGTGTTAATTTCAGATTCTTTCGTAACTCAAGATGCGTCTCATAGCCGCAATTATTGAGCTAAATAATGTGTTCCCGGAAACTTTATTTTGTGACATACGTGTCCGATCGAGGCACTTCAAATATTTTGGAGAGTTCAGTGTTCTTTTCATACGCCTTAGAGGGAACATAGAATATTGTATTTGTTGGAAAAAGCTGTGCTGATATTCGTGTGTTTTTGCTGCCTTTTCTCACTGCGATAATTGTCATGTGAAATAAAAACTACGGGCCTTTTAGTGCGTTTTTGTGTATTTAGATCAATAATTGTTTCGCCATTATTCCCAGCACAAGAATAACCTATTCATTCCAAATTAATATATATATATATATATATATATATATATATATATATATATATATATATATATATATATATATATATATATATCACCACAGGTAATTAGCTTATAATATGTGCACAAAAGATATAAATTGAGAAACTGTTCTCACTACAAAAACCCAAAGAATTCCGAGTCTGACAGCAGACGTGTGTACGTTTTTTAAACGCGTGACGCATAGGACTTTATCCTACATCCAGTGTTTGAGTGTTTGTCTATCCCGATAACGATGTGAAACTTTTCTGTATGCTGAAAAGAACAGAAAATGATACCTTTCAGGAAAGAGCATTCTGGTTAAATGGTTGATTCTTTTGTGATCGCGGCGTTTATTGGGGCCTGCATTGCCCAAATTTGTATTAATAATAATAATATCATTATAATTAAAACATTTTATAGACACTTTTTTTGCTCTAATATAGTTTGTTCCTTATGATCTAATTTCAAACGCGCGAGCAGGTATGGCTCTGAAAGTGTGGAAATTATCATCACTTGTGCCAATTGCAGCAATTGTAATTGACGAGTTATAAAATGAAAGTAGTCTAAAATCAATGAAAACGTACTAGCTACCCTGAGAAATCCAAGTAAAGTTGCACTGATCGTGGGGAAAGGAAATGGGTCAATCAAAGTCGCGACTTTTGGCGATTGGCAAGACTTCCAAAGTCGCCGCCAATCCTTCCGGGCCAAATACCCCCCCTCCCCTCCAACACACACGCACACACAAAAAAGTAAAAAATTAACACGGATTCTTTTTTTTTAATTACCAATATTCCTAGTACAATTAGTTTCCTTTATTGTTACGCGTCGTCTTTTTGCCATTCTCAGCCTATTGCACGTCTGCTCACTGCAGCACGTGTTTCGTTGGCGTCGGAAACTAGTGATGAGTTTTAGTATTGTGTATACGAGCAAACGGAATCGCTGTGTGTTTGCATTAGCGATGCGTGTTCCACACTTAGCGTGCGCAAACCCAAAATTGCCCTCTTGGATTGGAGAACGGCGACGACGCGCATGCGGAGAGTGGAGCACGAAACTAACGCAAACGCAGAGCGTTTGCTTCTATACGCAATACTAACATTCTCTAACAAGGTACGATTTCATGCCGGCTGCAGCACTACATTGGGGCAGTGAAGAGTGTTATTTACATTC
>JABSTQ010005775.1:0-15059 GCA_013358835.2 Ixodes persulcatus
AGCCTCCCGCCACCAACGTCAGCTGTACGGCACATTCGTTGGAGCCCGCTGCACCGCCTCCTGTGGCAGACTCTCGTGCAGCACTTCCGCTCCCAGAGGGACCGGGCTGTGGATCTATTCCCCTGGAGCTGCAACAAATGCATATGTAAAAAGTGGTCAGGTTTTGTTCTTGTCAGTACGAGCAAAGAGAACACACTGTGCATAGTTTGTAACCCTGATAAAGATGCCGATGCTGTGCCAAAATTCATTCATACGTGTTGGTGCAGAGGACAAAGTTTGCTGGCTAAGTTGGTTTATATACTGACGTGCAGGCTTGAGGTCGGAGCACAGTGTCGTTACCTACTTCTTGCACAATTGCCCAATACATGGTGTGGGAAAATGCGGATTTGGTTGTGAAGAGCATTTGCATGCATGTGTTCATACACTTCCACTGCTAAAGGTATGAATGCAGCTGTGTAGCTATGTGATTAGCAGTTCATAAAATTAGTGGTCACATTTCCAGTCAAATCTCGTTGCACTGTGCACATTGATAGGACAACTTCAAACATTACAGCACTTAGTTTCACTGGCATTGATTTTACTCGCACAGAATACCATCATGGGAGTCGTTAACTTCACAACGGGAATGAAGGTAGTGTTTGAGCCAATTTTCCTAAGTTGGTAAAACTAGCAACAGGATGGTTGTACTGTGTGCGACCTTCTAATTTACACATTGAAAACCTGTTACTGGTAGCATAAGAAAAAGCCATTGCCACTTTGTTGCATTTAATTTTTATTAGATTATAGTAAAAAGCTTTACCTCCTGATTTTTCATTGCATGCCGTCCTATTTCATAAATTTGTAGCTTCGGTAAAACTCTTTCAACCTTGTTGAAAATAATGAGATATGTGGTAGCGCTTTGTCTTGTCTAATCTTGGAGTGTACTCTGGAAGACGGTTTCGTGACTTATACTTCGACCCACCTTTGAGCTTTTGTGGTTGAAATAAAACTGAAGCCAGATTCCCGAAACTTTCTTACGACAAAGTTACAAACTCTTGAGTATTCCCGATGCAAAATGTTCGCAAGTTTTGCGCAAGTTACGGATTTCGTCGAAACGTCGAAACTTCGGGAATACTCAAAAGTTTGTAACTTTTTTTGTAAGATAAATTTACTAACTTTTTTGCCGTAAGAATGTTTCGGGAATCTGGCCTCTGGTCTTTATATAAAATTACTCGGCAGTAATGCTATTCAAATGACAACATGCCCATCTTGTTATCAACATTTGTCCTCGTCTTTTAGAGCCTCGCCTGGAGCGACAGTTCTGCCTTACTATGACCATTTCCTTAGCACCATTTACTCGTCACACAATCGGGTCTAGAAACCAGTCACCTACCCTTCCGTGTCACCTATCGTGGCAACCAAACCCGCACAGGTTGGGAGAGTCCTCGCCGATCGTCTCGAGGACGGCTTCGACGAGGGGCGTCAAGACATGGGGGTTTGGCCCAGCACCTATGAATTAAGGCATAGTAATTTCGTCTCGTCTACTACTTACTCGAGTCATTAGCAAAAACAAAGGAGGCGGGGTTCACTGTTCAACCAAGTATGTAAATTTAACTTTCATGGACAAATCAAAATAAACAAATACTGCATGAGGCATTATTTTAAACATTCAGTAACTGTGACAGAACAGTGCTGAAACTGTGGACTATGTAATCATGCAATTTTTACTTTCTTACAGTTTGGCTTGTCGGCCTCGGTTGGCCTGGACCATTGTGCTCTCTAAAAATGTGTGTTAATATTGTGTCCCAAGTTTTGGGCCTTCCACTAGAACTGTTTTACGAGTTCCAGACAGCCTGTGCAGAACTTGTACATAAACTGCAATAAATGGTCTTCTGATGCTGTAACACTGCTTTTACTGCTGTTCTTAGAAGATGACAAGTCGACTCCCAGCAGAGGGCAAAGGTGCACGAATATACAAATGTCCACATACACGTTTCTAGGTTTGATTGTCCATATGTTATCACTAAAGCAATGCAATATTTTTTTAACCTAAGAACACAATGAACTTACCTGTGCGCTGTTCGTGCTTCTTGTATAAGCTGTACAGCCGTCTGGTCCTCGTTAAAAGGTTCCTCCAACACTGCTGTAATTGGTCTGGGATGCGCAAACAGCCCATGCCTGTCTTTCTGTTTGGGTCGTGATCGTAGCACTGAACTTCCCCATAATTTGATATTTTCGCTTCCCCACTACCCGAATTAGTTGAAATTGTTCATCCAATGTCCAATTCCTCTGCCGTTTCATGCTGATGCTTGATGTCTCCTGACTCATTTTCGATTTTAGATTTGTTGTGATCGTCTGCTACGTAATTATGTCTCTCTTTATAATCCTAACAAGACATCTAGTTATCCCAAAACAAAATAAATTGACGAAAGACAAGCGCAAGAGAAAACATGGACACACTCTTTCATGATAGAAGCTATGTTTATTTCCCAGTTGTACAAGTTCGGAGACGACAGTACCGAAGTTCGATCGAATGCCGTGCCGGCATCCGTGCTGGCAGTTTCTATTGAGGTAACGGATATTTGATTCCGAGGAAAGTTTTTAGCCTACATCTAGCCTTCGTTGAACCGTCTCCCGCTGCAAGGGGTCGTCGGTGTTGTGGATGCGCTGCGAATACAATACACGGCGAACTGTACTATAAACCAGACTCCGCGATTAGAGGCAGTTTTTCGGAGAGATTTGTTTCACTACCATGCGATTGCGGCTCAAGGTAGGTTTTAAAAGTGAAAAAAAAGAAAGCTGGACGTTGATTACAACGCAAGATCTGCTGAAATGACATTTTGATAGCGGTACGATCTCATACCTTTCTCGTGAAACATCGCGGCACTCACCTAGGTAATATATTTTGAAGGTCCCGCTGACTGTAGCATTCCTTGAAACAAGTCCACTTCAGAGGGCGATGCGTGAACTCGAACTGGACGTGACCAGTCAACACAGACTCTGTGTTGAAATGTCCCTTTCGTGGCACGAGGATGACGCATCTTCGTAAAAATAAATGTTCCCAAGCGTGACGAGCAGCCGTAGCAGCCATATTTTCTGATGCTAGGTACTATTTGACTCCGGCGTCCCTACTCTGCAGGTCACGTGACCTAAAATTCCCCCCCGTAGGGAAATCCGGTTAACCGCGGTTAGTTAACCAGCTTTGAGCAAACGGGCCCTGGGGTTTGAAGAACAACTGCAGACTTTCGACAGCATGACACTTTCCGTTTTTTTAACATCATTGTTACTTCCTTGGGACACCTCTTAATGCATGGGAGGAAAAGGATGGCAATTGAACCAGTGGGGAATACATACAGGCACTATACCTGTACTAAAACTTGCTTGAGCACTTGTTTATTTAAGATTATGTTTACACTTGCAGCGTTACCTCGGAGGCGGGGTTTCCCTACCAGAAGAAAAATTTGACTGGGCCATAGGTAAGGCCAAGTCCGACTCGCGCTGCTGATCCTGTTGGCCCGGAGCCTCTACAAGGACGAGGACCTGGTCAATGGGAGCGTGACAGGCCAACCTTCCAGGCGTGACAAAGTATGGCGCCGTGGGAAGGAAGCCCATTACACCTGCCAAATAGGACGCGATTGGAGGTGTGTGCCTTGCTGCATGTGCACCTTCCCGGCTCTAAACTATGCAGCAATTGGCAGGTTCGGCATCGTGCATTTTATAGGTTTTATAGACCATATGCGAAATAGCTCTTGGGTATCATCATCATGCCGCTTGGAGCCGACATGTGGTGGGTTTTGCTATCTTGAATGTGCAAATGGCACTATACCTCGTCTCGCCTCAGCATGAACTAACTGCGAAGGCTGTGTAAGCGCGAGCGGGTAGCCTTGACTGGAGCAGTCGTTGACGCGTGATCTAAAGCATTTAGCTTGCACTTTTAGTAGGCACGGCCAACAATGGTTATTCACCCATCTAATGTTTGTTGAGCCTCAAGATTATACAGTGAATTAATTTGGCATTCAAGTAGCTATCTCCTTTTTTAATTCGGTGAAGAACAAAAAAAGGAACACTTGCCAGTCACTATTTCCTTCAACTAACAAGTTTGGTTTTAGTGATAAACAAGCTATTAAAATATTTAAATATTATTTTCAGGCATCATCCTTGAGTTTATACCCCTGTCTTTGCAGCAGTCACTGCCGAAAAAAATCACACTCTTTTAAATTCTGACGACCTCAGCTGATTTTGAACTCTCTCGGCTCTGTCTATTGGCTGACATGTTTACTTTTTTGTAGCTGTCAAGAGAGTGATTCGGGGAAAGAGGGTAGCACTGTGTGCCCTATAATGAAAGAGCATATTATTTAGTGTGCTTAAAAGGATACTGAACCGAAATCTGCATTTCATCTAAAAAGGCAGTGGGAGTGTTCAACTGGAATCTACAAACCCCAAGACATCACTTTTATAACAATATGTCGAATGAATGGCCATGTTTTCTGGCAAAAGAAAAACAATATTAAGCGAAGCTGACATCACGTTACTAGGCTTCTGGCCTTTTCCTCTGTCCACAGGCAAGCTTCGGAGGAGCCCTGTGACGTGATGACGTCACACGGCCTGCCAGCTTAGCTTAATTGCATCTTTCTTTTGATACAGCCACCCGTTCAGGATATTGTTGTAAAAGTGATATCTTGGGGTTTGTAGCTTTCGAATGAACTGTCCTACGGCCTTTTGGGGAAATCAACATTTTGGTTCAGTATCTCTTTGCAGGGCCTCTTGGACAATTTTTTGACTGGTCTGAAACTTGCGGCGAGGTTTACCTCTGAAAACAAGGTAACACATTGAAACTTGTTTTTCCGCAAAACTTGCATTGTTTTGGAAGTTATGAGCGAAATAAAATAACAAATTCAAGGAAAGAAAAGGATTTTTTTTTACATATTATGGCCCCTCCAATAGTGGGACGGTTGCACCACTCCTCGGGTGGCATGTCAACTAGGTGCTGTTCTCGTGCTTTCCAGAGTTTTCAAACTCTATTTGTTTACTTTATTGCACTCAAACCTCAATAAAAACAACTTTTATAAAGAATTAGGACTGTGAATTCATAATCATACTTAATATTTTGCGCTCAAATGGAAATGTTTAATGGCTGGGGCCAATTGGGAAGCCAGGTAAGTTAATGTCATCAGCTGCACACGTTTACCATCACGAAGCGCCATCGTACATATCCAAATGTTCTTTGCCTTGTCGAATTAATATATAGTCTTTTTCCTGAGCCTCGTGAACCACTAAGAAGGCGGGGAGCGCAAAAATAGCAGATACTTAAATATCGTCAATATGACCATAATTAGGTTCCTTGTTCTTTTTTTTTTGAGGGGGGTGACCATGGAGGCACTTTTTAAATGAATCTGGAATGTCTCATAATTTTCATAGCTTTAAGAGGTTTTCGCCTCTCAGGTAGGCGGGCTTTCAGAAGAAAATTTGGATTAACCTGAATTTCATAAAACCCATTCGGGTTTCAAAAATTGAAAAATATTGCCGCGCGCGCAGCTGACCTAGTTGTCAGCGCTCCCGTGGCCTAACGGTTATCGTGCTTGCTTCCCACGCGAAAAACCGAGGTTCGATGCCTGGCCACGGATACGCCTTTTTGTTGTTTCTGTAATGTCGCATTCTGGTATATTAGAGAACCCTGTTGCTTCTTACTCGAGGCAAAAAGTCCTATGCACCAAGCTTTTTATGCCGATTGTTTCAGAAGGCCACACGTCCACATAAGGGGCTCCGCGTGTTGAGCCTGAGTTAGTCTAACCCCAGCATTCGATCTTGTTGTTTTGCTGACATCGACGCCTGCGACGCTAACCTTCTCTTTTGTTTTGGGCCCAAGTTCGATCCATTAAACGTTTAGTTCGCCAGCTATTTGCCGCGTCATCATTTGTCATTCGTGAAAATATCTGGGCTTTTTCGAAAATGAAGACCTGCTCATAATGCTTTTGATATTCTTGACTGACTGCAACTGGTTAAAAAAGTGCAGTTTTTTCATGTCGCTCAGAATCTGTAATCCTGTATACGGAAAATTATCAATACACTAATAACAAAACTATCTTTAATTTTTGAAAGCCTCAATGGATACCCTGTTATCTTTAGATGTTCTTTTTTCGTTCCCTTTATTTTATTCAGTGAAAAAAAAAAAACCGTTCTGCCCTTTTGAGACAGTCTTGTTAAAAATATTGTCACGGGTGGACCAAAAGAACAATAAATAAACAGGAAGAAAGAAACGTTTAATGTGGCGAACTTGTGCCAAAAATGAAAGGGTACAGAAAATAATAACAGAGCGTCGCGGGCGTCGAAGTCGGCGTAGAGCAGAGTCGAACGCTGGGGCGAGACTGACTGCGGCTCGCCACGCGGAGCCCCTTATGTACATGCGTGGGTTTCTGGAATAATCGGCGTAGAAAGTTCGACGCGTAGAACATTCGGGCCTCGAACAAGCAACACGGTTCTCGAATTTACCAGAACATTTACGTCAGAGTCCACAAAAATACGTCCCCGCGGCCAGGAATCGAACCCTGGCTTTTCGCGTGGGAGGCAGGTGCGATAACCGTTAGGCCACGCGCGCGCTGCCTACTTGGCCAGCTGCGCGCGCGGCATTACTCCCCCTTTAAAAAGTGCATCGCCCCGATGCTTACAAAACAAAACAAAATAAAATAAAAATGAACGATAAACAGAAGAGTTCTTTGGAGCGCATAAGGTCCACAGTCCTATCGAGCGTAGTACGGCTTCAGGCGCACGACGTGGACGACCTCAGGTCGTGGTGGGCGGCGTGAGGATGTTCGTGTTCCGTCGGGCATCACCTCGTAGTTCAGCTCCCCGAGGCGACGAAGTACCTTGTATGGTCCAAAGTACCGTTTCAGCAGTTTCTCACTAAGGCCGCGGCGACGGATGGGCGTCCACACCCACACCCTGTCTCCGGGCTGGAATTGGACGTCCCTGCGACGAAGGTTATAGCGGCCCGCGTCGACGCGTTGCTGGTCTTGGATCAGGAGTCGGGCGAGCTGGCGGACTTCTTCAGGCCCGTTGAGCAACCACCTGGGCGTCGTCGCTTTCATTGTCTGCTGGCTCATGGGGCAGCATCGCGTCCAGCATGGTCGTTACCTTCCGACCATGTACCAGCTGGAAAGGTGTGAATCCAGTGGTCTCTTGCACCGCCGTATTGTAGGCGAACGTGACGTAGGGCAACACCTCGTCCCACGTCTTGTGCTCTACGTCGACGTACATAGAAATCATGTCGGCGATTGTCTTGTTGAGTCGTTCCGTCAGCCCGTTGGTCTGTGGGTGGTACGCAGTAGTGCGACGATGGCTGGTGTGACTGAGCCGGAGGATTTCTTGGGTCAGCTGTGCCATGAACGATGATCCGCGATCTGTAATCAGAACTTCGGGGGCGCCGTGCCGGAGGACGATGGATTCGATGAAAAATTTGGCGACTTCAACAGCCGTCCCTGAAGGAAGGGCTTTCGTTTCTGCGTACCGCGTGAGATAATCTGTGGCGACGATTATCCACCGGTTTCCCAAGGTCGACGGCGGAAAAGGACCAAGTAGATCCATTCCGATCTGCTGGAACGGTGTAGTTGGCGGAGGAATCGGCTGCAGGAGACCTGCCGGCTTCGTCGGCGGTTTCTTGCGTCGCTGGCACTCGTGGCAGGATCGGGTGTAGAGGTGGACGGTTTTGGGGAGCTTGGGCCAGTAATACTTTTCACGAATACGGGCCAGTGTCCGGCTGTAACCAAGGTGTCCGGACGTCGGGTCGTCATGACATGCTTGAAAAATCTCCTCTCGAAGGTCTGCCGGGATTACCAGCAGCCATGGCGAGTTGTTGTTTCCGAAGTTCTCTTTGTAGAGCACACCTTGTCGAATGGCGAAAGTCGGCAGGGTTCGTGAGAAAACACGGGGCACGGTACTCCCGCCCCCTTCCAGGTTCTCGATTAATGCGCGCAGCTCAGGATCGTCCCGTTGACGTCGTGCCATGTCGTCGGTGTTGACTGCTCCTAGGAAGCACTCGTCGTCATTGTCGTCGCTGCAGCCGGAAGGGGTTTCGACGGGGGCTCTGGACAGGCAGTCGGCGTCGCTGTGCTTGCGGCCTGACTTGTAGACCACAGTCATGTTGAACTCTTGTAGTCGGAGACTCCATCGAGCGAGGCGTCCTGACGGGTCCTTGAGGTTCGCAAGCCAGCAAAGCGAGTGGTGGTCCGTCACCACGCGGAACGGGCTCCCGTACAAGTACGGTCGAAACTTCGTGATTGCCCAGACGACCGCAAGGCATTCTTTTTCAGTCGTCGAGTAATTTTTCTCCGCCTTGGACAGTGTCCGACTTGCGTAGGCGATGACTCTCTCGATGCCTTCTTGCACTTGGACCAGTACTGCGCCGAGTCCCGCGTTACTTGCGTCCGTGTGAATCTCGGTTTCCGCATCCTGATCGAAATGACCAAGCACAGGTGGAGTCTGGAGTCGTCGTTTCAGCTCGTCGAATGCCTGCTGCTGCTCCTCGCCCCATTCGAACTTCTCGGCGTCCTTCGTGAGGTTTGTGAGCGGTGCGGAAATTTTAGCGAAATCCCGAACGAAGCGTCGATAGTAGGCGCAAAGTCCAAGGAATCTTCGCACCGCCTTCTTGTCTGTCGGCGCTGGAAATGCCGCGACGGCGCGAGTCTTCTCGGGGTCTGGGCGGACGCCTTTGTTACTAACCACGTGGCCTAGAAACTTCAGTTCGTCATAGGCGAACCGGCACTTTGACGGCTTCAGTGTGAGTCCGGCGGTCTGAATGGCTTGGAGAACAGCTCGGAGTCGTCGCAAGTGCTCGTCGAAGTCACTTGAAAACACTACGACGTCGTCAAGGTAGACGAGACAGCTCTGCCACTTCAGCCCTGCCAGTACTGTGTCCATGACACGCTGGAACGTTGCCGGCGCCGTGCATAGGCCGAAAGGCATGACCTTGAACTCGTACAGGCCATCTGGCGTAACGAAAGCTGTCTTCTCTCGGTCCCGTTCGTCGACTTCAATCTGCCAGTAGCCGCTCTTCAGGTCCATCGATGAAAAGTATCGAGAGTGGCGCAGGCGGTCTAGCGTGTCATCGATTCGGGGGAGTGGATAGACGTCTTTCTTCGTTACCGCGTTCAGCTGCCGGTAGTCCACGCAGAACCTAAGCGTTCCGTCCTTCTTCCTAACCAGCACGACTGGAGAGGCCCACGGACTGCTTGAAGGCTGGATTATATCGTCGTTCAGCATTTCTTCCACTTGCTGTTGGATTACCTCCCGTTCCTTTATGGAGACTCGGTACGGCGATCGGTGCACAGGGAGCGCGTCGTCGTCGGTGACAATGCGATGCTTCGCAACGGTGGTTTGTCGCACCTTCGACGACGTCGCGAAGCAGTTGCTGTATTCGGCGAGGAGGTCACTCAGCTGCCGTCGTTTTGGGCCTGGAAGCTTGGGGTCAATGTCAAGCTGCGCTGGCGGCGTAATGTCTTGCTGAGGTGGCGATGATTCTTCAGCAATCGCGGCGATTTCGGCGGAGTTCCAAAGTTCCTCGACGTGGCCCACAGCGGCACCTTTGTGAGGTGTTGCGTTTCTTGTCGGAAGTTTGTCACGAGGACCACGGTGCGCCCATCCTGAAGTTTAGTCACTCCTCTTGCGACGCCTATTCCTCTTCCCAGGAGCAATTGAAGGTTGCCTTCAAGAACAACTTCGCCGCAGGTAGCTGCATCGGTCACGACGGGTACGACAACACTTGATCGCGGCGGCAGGTTCACGTGGGCGGCGGCGACTCGGACGGCGGCTGACGCTGTCTGGGGTATCTCTGAAGGCGGAACAGGCTTGCGCAGCGTCAATCTGTTCTCACCAAGGTCGATGACGGCGCCGTATTCACACAGAAAGTCCATGCCGAGGATGACGTCTCTGGGACAGTCTTGTAAAACGACGAACTTCACAGGGCACGTCTCACCGTGGATCTTGACTCGAGCAGTGCATCTCCCGACTGGTGTAATGAGGTGTCCTCCGGCGGTTCGTATCTGAGGTCCATCCCACGGCGTCATGACTTTTCGAAGGCGGCGGGAGAGCCTCCCACTCAAGACTGAGTAGTCTGCTCCGGTGTCCACGAGTGCCGATGCGTCGAGGCCGTCGATAACAACGTTTAGGTTGTTGGACACCGCTGCAGGCTCGTCGGTGCGATGCGGGGCGTTGGGAGAGTGGGAGCGCTCCGGCGTTTTTGGAGGCTCTTTGCTTCCGTCGTCTTCGGCAACGTCACCTCCAGGCGTTGCCGCACTTAGTTTTCCTGGCGACGCAGGGGAGACAGGCTCTCTCGGCGAGGTCGTGGCGCTGGGGACGCTGAACGTCGTGGCGATGGGGAGCGGGCTTCACGGCGGAGAGACGACACTGGGGAGGGCGAACGTCGGAGGTACTCCTCCATGTCGCGAGGGCGCTCGTCGTACCTTGGGCGCGGGTCGTTCGGGTGGAACCCACGCAGCCCCAGTTGTCTGTAGGGGCATTGGCGGTAAATGTGGCCGGCTTCACCGCAGTGGTAGCACAACGGGCGTCGATCGGCCGTCCTCCACACGTCGGTCTTTCGTGGCGCTGCTGGTTCTGGGTGGGCGTGCGCCCGATCTTCCTGGCGTCGGGAAAACTGCGGCGCTGGAGGTTCCCGTCGGGGTGGCGCCGTATACGGGTGAGGAGGGGGCGGTGGTCGTCGGGTAGCTCGGGGGGGTCGGGTCGGGGGGGGGGGGGGGGGGGTCGGTGGTTCAGAAGCGGCGCTGGTGAGACCTTCTGGCTGCAGCGCGTGCTGAAGTTCTTCCCGGGCAATCTCGGCGACTGAGGGCGTAACCGGGCTTGTGGCAGCAGGCAGCAGCTTCCTGATTTCCTCCTGTACGACGTCCCGGATAATCTCGCGGAGGTCCGGGCTGTTGCAGCTGGAAGTCGCGATTGCAGCGACGCCGGGAAGTCGCTGGTAATGGGAGGCCCGTGCTTGGAGGGCACGTTCGATGTTTGTAGCCTCCGTGATGAAGTCTTGAACGGTGATAGGCGGGTTCCGCACAAGGCCTCCGAAGATGGTCTCTTTCACCCCTCGCATCAGGAACCGGAGCTTCTTCTCGTCAGGAGCGTTTGGGTCGGCGCGGGTCATGAGGTGGAGAACGTCCTCGACGAAACTTGTGACGCTCTCGTTTGGCCCTTGGCTTCTTGCTTGAAGAAGTTCTTCGGCCCGCTGACGTCGCTGCTGGCTGGCAAAAGTACGTCGAAGCTCCGCCTGGAAGTCTTGCCACGACGAAATTGACGCTTCGTGGTTCTCGAACCAGGTGCGTGCAGTGCCTTCCAGAGCGAAGTAGACATTTTGCAGGCTCTGCTCAGGACCCCATCCGTTGAACCGTGCGACGCGTTCGTACTGGCTCAACCAGTCGTCCACATCTTCATGAAAATTGCCACTGAAATTCGGCGGCGTCCTTGGTGTGGCCTGCACGTAGACAATGGACGTCTGTGGCGTTCCGTCTGGCTGCGACGTGGTGTTCATTGTCGGCTTCGGTAGCTTTTTGTCCTGTCCGGCAGTGGACCAAGTTCCGGGGGTAGGCCGAGGTTGCGGCGACTTGATCGGGTCTCGGTCTTCTCTTCGTTGGGTCCTCGGGGGCTCAGGATCGGACTTGCACTGCGGGCCCTCGTAGGGGTGCGCGGCAGGGGCATGCGGTACCCCGCACCTCCACCAAATGTCACGGGTGGTGACCAAAAGAACAATAAATAAACAGGAAGAAAGAAACGTTTAATGTGGCGAACTTGTGCCAAAAATGAAAGGGTACAGAAAATAATAACAGAGCGTCGCGGGCGTCGAAGTCGGCGTAGAGCAGAGTCGAACGCTGGGGCGAGACTGACTGCGGCTCGCCACGCGGAGCCCCTTATGTACATGCGTGGGTTTCTGGAATAATCGGCGTAGAAAGTTCGACGCGTAGAACATTCGGGCCTCGAACAAGCAACACGGTTCTCGAATTTACCAGAACATTTACGTCAGAGTCCACAAAAATACGTCCCCGCGGCCAGAAATCGAACCCTGGCTTTTCGCATGGGAGGCAGGTGCGATAACCGTTAGGCCACGCGCGCGCTGCCTACTTGGCGAGCTGCGCGCGCGGCAAAATTCTTTGCGACTTCGTGCGTCACAAGGAGTATTATTTGTGGAAAAAGTAAGCAATACCAATTGATGTCTGAAATTCCCTCAATCACCTCAATGCTTTCTACCCTTTCATGCGAATTCTGGGTAAGGAACATTGAATAGAGTATAGAGTCTTTTTCTTCGGATAATCTTGTAGGAGCGCGTACAATTTGATTCAGATCATACAAGAAGGCCAGCTCTAGCAAAGCCTCCGAAATGTGACACCCTGACCATGTGCGTTCCCAATTTATAATAGGCAGATTAAAATCCCCAGCAAAAAGAATTCTAGAATTTGCATGTACATTTTCGAATGGATAGTCATTTATTTTTTTTAAATCATTGAAACTGCTTGGTTGTCTGTAAAATGCATCGATGATAAGACATATAGAAAAAATGCTGACACGAATCCACAAAATCTCAGCACCACTGATATCTGTCATTCGGGTATAGTGCAAGTTTTCTTTCAAGACTATGGCCACACCACCACCTCGGGTATCTCTGTCCTTCAGTTTCATTTTATAATTTGGGGGTGTAATTTTCGAGTCAGTTACTTCACTATGTATCCACGTTTGCGTGACAACTTTGATATGTGGGTCACGCGACAGAAAAATATTTTCAAAATCAATAACCTTATTTATTACACTTCTCCCGTTTAAGTTCGGAAACGTAATTGAATTCGTAGGCTCTCGACTAGATTGTCATGTCTGTTGCGACGATCAGGGATGAGTTAGTGCGATACATTCCTGTTTAACACTGTCCCAGACAAAGAGTGTTTTTTTTAATTTTTAGCTTGTTGTAAATTAGACTGAAATTATCGCCTTTCTTTCGATTTTCCTCTGAATTGTCCCATAACTGCTAGTGAAAGATTCAAACAGGTATTGAGAAATCTTCTGAAACAGAAATTGCCGATCCCTTCAGCTTAGGGCAGTTTTTTAAAAACTGACAACTTCTCCGATAAATTTAGGAACTTTACCATTACTGGCCTTGTCTTGCCATCTGATTTCCGTCCGTGTTTATGTTTTCTTTCTATGGCTGTATCTGGTAAGTTGAGTATTTCACCCAAAATATTTTTTACAACTGTATCCTGGAGTGATTCCGCTGTCTCACCAACCCTCTCAGACACAACATAAATGACGATATTATTTCGGCGGCTTTTATTTTCTAGGTCATAATTCTTATCCAAGAGGTCACCTATTGTGTTTTCTACAGTAGCAACTCTGTTTCCACAATCAAATAATTGTTTTGTTGTCGCCTCTAAGGCTGTCAGTTGAGTCTCAAATGTTTCCAGTTTTCTGTGAATTCGCGTGAATTTTTCTTCTGTCCGCTTCTGGTTTTCTAAAACTAGATTTAACAATTCTTCAACTGTGGGACCTGGGTTGGTTTCAATGTCACCGCTCATTTGCAAGAGTTCAGCAATACACGGAAAAAAAAGCACTGGGACACGGCAGCACCATCAATAAAAGGTCATCGCTTTTTTACGAGGAGTCAGAACAACCAACCTGCCGTGTCCACTGGCGCGACGTTGTTCCAACGCCGCCTTTATAGCCGGCTCTGCAAGCGTCGATGACGTCGGTGCACCTGATGCGATAGTCATCAGGGGTAGATTCGCAGCGGCATTTGACAATGACGGTGTGAGGATTGAAACGACCACCGAGTAAGCAGAATTCATTCTGCTTATGACAAAGCATGGCAGCAACAGCGCACACTGCACGAAGAACAAAAGCGGGTTCAGCCGCATGCTGGTGTCGATGCTCGTGTCGAAGGAATGAGCAGTGACTCAATCAACGTCAAGCTCGTACTACCCACAGAGCGACGGAGCGGCTGAGAGTACACTCCAAACGGCTAAGCAACTCCTCAGAAAGACGGCAGACATCCACAAGGCATTGCTGGCCCAGCGCGTGACCCCGGGAATCGAAGGTTACGCGCCAGCGGAGCTATTCATGGGACAAAGATTGCGCACAAACGTGCCATTAAAGCCCGAATCTCTCGAACCTCGCTGGGACAGCGCCGACTTTCGCTCTACAAATGCCTTTACAAGGGGACGATGTGCAAATTAACACTGCGGTCAGAATTCTGACGGGAGCGGCGCCTTACGGCCACATCCTAGGGCCAGCGCCTCAACCCCGTTCCTACGTGGTGCAGACGGCGACCGGAACTTCACGGCAAACAAGAGGACACCTGCAAGCAGGCTGTGGCACCTACCGTCACCAGGAGTGGACGAGTGAGTCGTACACCTGACCGTTTTGGGGAAGGTGAGTGTTGTTCTTCCATATTGATGGATGTGTCGGGAGATCATCATCATCGCCACCGCCGCCGGGTGACCCTGGACTCTGGCTGTCGCTTCCGCGCGCGGACCCTTTCTCCACCAGATCGCGACGAGACACGGCATGACTCACATCTGTCTTGCTATGCTAGAATAAACCTACGCAGTTCAATCAATTGTGTCTCGATCACGACAGATGTTCTCCCGACAGCTTTCTTAAGTAGATTTGTAGCACCGCAATATAGAAAAAATGGCTTGTGGATACTACCGAAGCTCCATGGCTCTGTTTGCCAAACCTCCCAAGAAGGCGTCGCACTCAGGGGGCACGAGCACGGAGCGCGTGGTCAACAACTTTCGGTGATTGATGATAATTAAGATAATGATGATGGAGAGGATGATGATGCAGATGATGATGATGATGATGCGATTTTCTTTTTGCATGGGAGGAGCTCGAAGAACTTTTGTGCTGCCGCCTGGCGGAAAGTACCGTCACCTGGCAGGGCATTGAAGAAAAAGAGTGCTATGCTTCTTTTGTTGGGTAGTAGATCGTTTGGAACGGCCGGAAGTAAAGCCCCTTGTTCAAATTCACGCTCGAAATTTCTTAGAAGTACCGCCAGTCAACCGGTTTAGTGGGAACGCGTAAGCAAGTATCAGAGAGGAGGCTCC
>JABSTQ010005776.1:0-29263 GCA_013358835.2 Ixodes persulcatus
CTTCAATAGGGACGCAACAAGACCTATCTGCAAACAGCGAAGAGGATTCGGATGATGCAGCCGAGTTAGCTGCTTATTGTCATGTCTTACGTACTGCGCCACAAAGATGGTGACAAGGCAACTGCAGACCTTCTGAGGATGATTAACATTATTGCCCCTGGAAGTGTACCCCAGTATAAGTACTTGTTACTGAAGGCTGTACATGCTCATGCGGTAGAAGCAGAAAAACAGTATACCGCCCTGTCTGCAAAGGGTACTTGGGTCCTCCTGGCGACATCTCGAAATGTGAGAATTGTGAGACTGTGCCAGATCCCGAGTCATGTCCATTCTTTTTGGTGTTGCCGATAAAACAGCAGCTGCAGCGGATTCTTGTGCAACCAGATCTTAAGTGGATGCCAGCAACACCAACAGGGCCCGATATATCGGACATTGTTGACGGTCAAGAACATGTAAGACTATGCAACGACTTTTCAAGTGACGACTTCTCACTCATCTGGAATACAGATGGCATTAGAGTGTTTGAAAAGTCGACGTACGATATTTGGCCCATAGAGTGCCAAATACTCCAACTGCACCCAACCATACGCAAACAAAACATGCTAATGCCAGCTATTTGGTTTGGGTTTACCAAGCCAAATATGACAACACTGCTAACACCATTCTCAAGGGAGCTGCAGGAACTAGAAGCAGGGTTTCCATGCATTAGGGATGGGAAAACAGTAAACATACGTGTGTTTGCTGTGGTCTACTCTGTGGATGCTGTCGCAAGATCGGCAGTAAAAAACTGCAAGCAGTTTAATGGAGTTCTTGGATGTGGATGGTGTTATCACAAGGGGGGGGGGGGGGTTCCTTTACCCTTACCTAGACCCTGCACCTGTGAAGCGATCAGAGAATGCCCACGTGATAGAAGCAGTGGAGGGAACTCCTGGAACTCCAGTTCATGGCGTGAAGGGTCCCTCGATCATCATGACCATTCCACGGTTTAACCCTATTGATGGGTTTATCCCAGACTACCAACACTGCGTTTGTCTCGGTGTCATGCGGCAGCTGCTGAAGCTGTGGCTTGTCACCGAGAACCATAATCAGCCATGGTATGCTGGGACTAAACTAGTGACCATGAATGCCATTCTCCAGGGCATCCTGCCACCCCCAGAGGTCACCCGCACACCCAGGAGGTTTGAGGACAGAGCCTTCTGGAAGGCTTCAGAGTTCAGGATGTTACTTCTTTTTTATGGCTGTGTTGTTCTCAAGCCTGTTTTGCTGCCACCGTACTTCCAGCACTTTATATTGTTGACATATGGAACATACCTGCTACTAAAACAGAGCGTGTCAACCTCCGACATCTGTGAAGCTCGGGTTCTGCTGAGCAAGTTTATGTTGCAAATGGGAAGACTGTACGGTGCAGAACACATGTCATACAACGTGCACCAGCTTCTGCATCTGGCAGATGCAGTTGCTTCGTGGCGACCCCTGAGGGCAAACTCTTGCTTCCCATTTGAGGGAAGGAATGCAGTTCTGCTTAGTTACTTCTCGGGAACACAGTGTGTGGGCCAGCAGATTGCAAGGACTTTTCTTCAGTGGCAGCAGCTGGCCCCATTGATAACCAGGATGAGCCTCCCACAGGCAGTAGTGTTTTTTGAAGGAATGATGGGGCGAAAGTCCATAGGGCGCACAGGTACCCTTATTATAGGCGACGTAGTCGTGTACACACGCCACAACACAAGTGCCCAGAATGTTAGATTTGAGGTGGCAGTTGAGAGGGCTTTAGATGCACCGCCCTCAAGCCTGACTTATTACCACCGCTTCCAGTGCAATGGTATTGTCTGGAACTCTGAGTCCTACCCAATGCCAAAAAGAGCCAACTGTGTTGCTCAACTCAGTGATTAATATTTTGGCATTGTGAAGGCACTCGCAGTGTTTAAGCTTGCACGTACTAGGTGTGATATCCAACACATTGTGCTTATGGAGAAACTGCAGCTGACTCCTACGGTAGTTTTTAAAGACGTACAGCTAGGACTGCCATTTTTGTCCGTGCGTGAAGGTGCAAGGTCGGGTGTTGTCGCTGCTTGCAGTTCCAAGCAACTAATGACCAAATGCGTCATTATGGACCGCACCGAAGACACCTTTCTTGTTGTGCCCCTACCGAACAAGGTAGAGCGTGATTAAGCTCAGGCTCATTCATACTCGGTTCTTATTTGCTCCATTTTTAGTTTGTTTTTTCTCTTGGCTTGTTGCCGTGGCATAATTTGGATGTCCTATCGAATCTGCCTTGTCTGTAATATGTTGTATTGCATCTTCTTGTTCAATGAGAACAGATCGCCATCTCCGAGTGTATGTGGAGTTGCTATTCGGATGTCTAGTGCATAAATGCCTGTTAATGCAAAGGCTTCTGCCGCCACCTCTTTTGTATGTGATCACGGGCTGTGGCAGCGTTCCAACATCATACTCTGCTATTTTTGTGTCTGTCGGCTTCGGCGCTTAGTACTGACGAAATATCCGTTTTTGTCCTGTACGCGGCAATCCCCTTCAACCTCAAATGTGTCTGCCTCGCTCGTTCTAGCAGAAGTGATGCTCTCTCACCGGTGGCCCACTTGTGCGTTGGTCGTGCTCGCGTACAACTTTTTGTCAACCTCCTGCCGAGTCCTGATTTGTGGATGACCAGCAGCATCCTTTTATTTGGGTTGGGGTGCCAAAGAATAAAAATATAAAACCGCTGATGAGAGACAAGGACTAAGATGAAGTGAGAGAACACAAGACGCACTCACAATTGTTGTTTATCGGAAACTACATGCAAATATAGGCCCCAACAGCCCGTCAGACATTAATGTGTTGGTGCAACGCTTGTCTAATATATTCTAACTCTTTCTTTGATAGGGCGATTGACGCTTCACTTATGCAATCTGCACCGTTATCCTGAATTTCATAAGCCTCGTGCATCTCTCTCTTAGTTTTATCCTACGAGCCGAAATCGAGCATAAGTGAAGCATCAATCACCCTATCAAATAAAAAGTTTGGATATATAAGAGTGTTGCACCGACACGTTGATGCCCGACAGGTTGTTGGGGCCTATATGATGCACGTACTTTCCAATAAACAACAGTTGCGAGTGCGTCTTTATTTGTCTCTCTTCATCTTGGTCCTTGTCTCTTATCGGCGCTTTTATATTTTTAAACTATGAACCAACTGGCCCAAAAAACCACTTTGGTGCCAAAGAATCCTATATCTATACCTCATTGACTAGAGCTGGGCACTAGCAACACCATAAAGGAATAGCTTGAAAAACGCCTTATAGTAGGTTCTTGACACCAAGGGCTTCATAAAAAGTCCGAGGACCCCCGCATTATGCAATGGTCGGCCGAACAAAACCTCAGCGATGACCAAGGTTTTGTCAGTTGCATCATCAAGCTTCTTTCTTTTAACAAGTTTCTTCAGTTTTGATGTGTCAGATTTTAATTTTCTTTTTGTTGGTGCAGCGTATTGCTACTCTGTGTCCGTCTTCTTTTTTCAGGCCTTGTAGACGTAGGTTCGATTCAGTGCGACATTCTTCAGAAATGTTGTTATCCAGAACATGACGAAAAATTGCATCCGAGTAAGCTGTACTTTCCTAACTTCAAAAAATGTTTCTAAGAATGGAGATGGTCCTGGCTTCCTTCCTCTTTTATGATCACAACTTGAACCTTATTGTCTGTAGGAAGATCTGGCGAGTGTAAGGATCAAAAGCTGTCCACACTTCCGGCCTTTCCAATTCATGTTGCTTTGCTGCCTGATGCACTAGTGGTAGGGCTTGTGAGCTAAATATCTTCAGAGTTTGTGAAACTCTTGGTAACGAGCACGACATTGACATAGATATGCATGTTGTTGTTATGATACTGTCCCACCAGCAGGTCACTGCCATCAAACAGTACTGCATGTAGAGTTCTTTTGTTTGTTTGAGTAACTCTGTCTGTCTGCCACTTTATCGCTTTCAAACTCCTTAATGCTCCTCAGTAGTTCTAGCATCGTTGGTAGCAAAGGCTCCAACTCATATTGCGCATACCATCTTCTGTTGAGTGCTAGTCAGAGAGCTCTGCGGTCAGGCTGCGCATGAAAGGCCCAGCCAAAGCTGGTTTTAATAACTATCAAGTTCGCACTGTCTTTGCAGTGTTCCATTTGATCTCTTCTGATTGTCCATATTTGATCAGACCCTATTGCCAGGCATGCACGGCATGCCCAGAAAGAACAGACTTCAGTCTGCTCAATACTACCAATAAATTAGTTGTTGGTAGGTAGTTGCAAGAGTCCGTGCAGGTGAGTGATCGTTACCGCTTCAAAAATGCACTCTGTTGGGTCAAACTGACAGCGCAGCCGAACTCGGATGAGCCGCAGTTGTTGACTGTGCACGGCCGAGTATCTAAACATACTCAGGATGAGGGTGGTATCCTCCAGATTTTGGAGCTCTAGATGGCGAGACAAATCCTTGCATATAAAAGTGGCTGGGTGCTTCCATTGTTGACAGCGTGGAAGTAGCAGCTCTGTTTTCTGTAACAGTTCATGCTCTGAACATTTAAAGGAGAACATCATTGCTCAGAGAGATGTCTTTTAGCTTTTGAATCTGTCGTCTTGCAAGTTTGAAACCACAATCGCTTGTTCATGGTAATATGAGCGAGGCTTCCAGTTGGGGCCACACATGGATCTGGCGCGTCTTCCCAAGAGGAGCACGACACCTTTCGACGACAGTCTCTTGTCCGGTGTACTTCGTTTGTACAATGAAATCTTCATATCACCGAATAGCATTATTTTTCCCTTTTGTTTCATGGATACGTCACCAGTGCAGGATTTGCTTGCGATTTGGTTGCGTGCTTAGGTGTTCTGCAGAAGAAGCAGAAGGTTCAGTGTCGGTGTAATGCATTTCAGCTCCTGGTTGTGAGTCCCATTTGAACAATCTGGTTTTGTTGTTATTTGACATGTTTCAGATACTTCTGCTCTTTCCCTACTCTCCACTTCATTTCGAAGGAAGCTAAGTATTCTTGAAAACTCATTTGCAACTGTTGGAAATGTTAGTGTGGTACTGGCTGCGATAGCTTGGATAATGTTGGATCTCCTGTTCGTACAGGGCTTGGTAAAATAACTTCGGTCTGCATCGTTTGAGAAGTGGAGTTAGCTCCTTGGTAGTAAGTAGCCCACGACCAGGTTTTTGGTAGAGCTTTGGGTAGCATGTCAGACATTATCATGGAGTATGTCTCTATCTAACCCCAGGAGCCTTCATTCAGTTCATGGATGTTTACTTGAAAATTGTCATACATCGGGCATAGACCCTTGGTGTCGTTAGATTAAAAACCGAAAGGCGGAGCCCGCAGTCTCACCAGACGGTCTTGTTCAATGCGTCTTCTGTCACCGAAGTGCCCCGAGAGAATTTCGATTGCATCATTGTAGCTATGCATCAGTGGCTTGTAGTCTTGCAATCACAGCAGCTGCGGGTCCAGTTACGACAGTCCGTAGATATTGAAACTTCTGTCATTAGGGGGCAGTCTTGTCATCGTGCACTGCACCAGAGAACTGTTCCCGAAAACTGCCATTCTGAAATGAAGCTTGACTTCATGGGGTGGTCTTCCTCTGTTCTGTACTGTACTGCTGAATGCGTCAGCATCGGTGGTGTACTTCTAGAATATGTGCATTTTTATGGGGAAAAGAGTTTGAAGTTTTGAGCATCTGCAGTGTCCGTAAGAGACCCAATAGCATTGAATACTTGAAGCAATTTCTTGTTAACTTTTAGTGGTGAATTGGTATATTGTATTTAGATATATTTTGTAGTTTTTGTCTTTTTGAAAAAAATATGTCACGCTTTGTATACTGTATTTTCTTTCTTTCTGTTTATTTTAACTGAGCATCTGTATACAGATGTTATTGTTTCTGTCCAATGCATAAAGTAACACGTTTTTCTCTTATTCTACTTTGTTTTGGAAGAGCACATTGTAAATATTATGAATCTCAGTGTACCAGGATCAGAACCCTGCTGTTGTTTCTGAGCATCAATATAAACAAGTCTTGGTTTGTATATTCTTGACTGTTCTTATTACTATTAAAACATCACGCCGTCGCAACCTCCGACTTTTTAAAATAAATTTTCCAGGAAACAGCACCACACAGATTATTACAAATTATTTTGTTATTCCAAGCCTTCATTTAATCCAAACATGGCTGCATTTAAAACAAATTTTGAGAGCAATGGCTAAAAAAATGTTCTCCTGTCCGATCAAGCGTTTCAGCACCTTGTCCTGTTGCGATTAACCAGAATTATTGTTTAAAAAAATTCGCCCGTTAGAAACGTCTTTGGACAAATTTACATGCAGACAATGGAAGCCGATCGGCCTAGGAGAGCCGACATGTATTGATTTTTTTCCTACGTAACTAAGTGATCAAATCATTTTCAGTGAGTCAACTGCATCTTACCCGGCCGACACGGGGCAACTTGGATTTAGATTTAGGGCAGGCAACAGAGACGCGACACAGCTACAATACCTTCTAGAGTACTGGAAATTGATCAGTTTCAGCAGCAATAACAGTTGTAGAGGGGGGCAGTGAAGGGAAAGAGCCGAGTGCGCCATTTTCTCCTTGTCTTCGACACAAATTTCTGGAAATGATGAGGCAGCTGCGACTGCTTTCGTGCCAGCCTTCATTGCTTCACACATTATATCAACCAATGGTGTTCCTATCTCTGGCATACCCTCATTCCCCAATCATAGTTCGCCGCTTATCACCGAGGCGTGACTGGGGAATAAGGGTACGCATAGGAAGGGCATGGATGCCAATAAAGACGAGATTTATAAATTGACCGGTGACAACAGTAGCAGGTTACAGAACTGAAATAGGATTACAGGTGCACAACAAAGCAACAACAAAAAAAGTTCATTTAGGAGCCTCTGAGTATGTTTCCCATCAAGAGACCGAAATTCCAGCCTCCAGAAATCACAAGAGTTTGTTGCTGCGAATATGTCCCTTGTGCTCCATTTGCGCACCGAGCCAACGAAAATAAAGGTGAGGAGTCTGCTCGATCCAAGCAGGCTAGTCTCAATTTAATCATGACGCCAAGAGACACATCACTGCCTGCACCGCACACAAGTCAAGCGCGGACTCGAATCGCATCGATGTGCTTTTTTTTCTTTTTTTCTGCGCTAAAGTTTAATAGTGATCCCAGTACACCAATAAACAAACTGCACAGAGTCGTATACTCATAGACACGAAGAGGATTATGGTCCACCGAACATTGCGTGTCGATGCATATGTTGCATGGTTGGCACGAAATTTGGCATTTATAATCACGCGACGTAATCGCAAAGGTGGTCGGTCACGCTCATAACTGATAGAAATGACAAAAACTCCATGAAAATCTTCACGAAAGCAACAGCCTCCAAATTATTCAAATTTCAACACTGCAATGAATCTGCACCGAGCTCGCTCACACATCACGTGTGCACTGGTACACGGAGACCACACACAGACGCAGCCACGATAAAGCTTGTTTTTCTTGTGACGACGAAGCTCAGGAGCACCAATTTCGCGACCCGGTGCACCAATACACGAACTGCACTGCGTAATCCGTCAATGAACTGAAGATCGATCGGCAGGACACACTGCTCGTCGATGTTTGTGGGGTCAATAACATATGTAGCACGGATGATTACACGATGGAATCACGGACGTAGTCAGTCGTGCTAGCCACTGATACAAATGCCGAGAACTCGATGAAAAGCTGACGAATGGGGCACAAGACAACAGAGCTCCCTGATCACGCACCGCCTAGGCCGCCATTTCGTGAAAACTCATGCTCAATGTTGTTTTCTTTTCATGTCGAGCCAGCGCTGATCGAGTGCATTCGAAGACGATCGGCGAACACTTGGAACGTCCTTCTAGCGTACTTCTCTAAACCACTTTTCGTGTACTAAAAGGGATCTAAGAAAGACTTCTAATAAGACGCTTCAGGTGTACTTAAATCTACTTTATACTTGGTTAGTACACTAAAAGTATTCTAGTATCGCACCTACTTCAAGCAAACTCGGAAAGGATACTTGTAGTAAGCGGATACTTCAAAACAGCATCCTTGTAGGATGCTTTTATTAACCTCGTCTCAAATTAGTATCTTAAAAGTGCAAAAATATACTCGAAGGATACTGGTTTTCGCTAAGGGTACGTACACTTGGTAAGATGGTCATCTCCGGATTGCGGGACCCACGCCGAACTGAGACGCCTTTTTCGGAGGTCGATAAGGGGCAGAGCAAGAAGGCACAGTAGTAGTGTGACCTCCGTGACGTCATGTACGGTTATTGTGACATCTTCACCCCTTCAACCTTTACTTCGCGCACTTCTCTGGAGTATGCTCCCAGCTCGTTCCTCCGAAATCAACCCAACTGTCATAGTTGGAAAAGACGGCCCGTGCCAGTCCTTTGCAAAGCCAGCAAAGCGACGTCGATGGCAACAAATCGCCTCGGCATTTTTCGCGGCCTCGGAGATGAAGGAGCGAGCCGACGTTAAAAAAAAGATGCGTTTCAAATACGAGTGTCAGCTAGAGTCACGTAAATACCTGTGCACACTCGGAGCGGACGCGCGCGTTTGATCGGAGTGCTTCGGTGCCGATCTTTTACGATTACCACTCGATACTGACGTAACACTCGGCAAAGAAAGGTGGGACCGGCTGCGTATCTCCCACGAACTGTTATAGCTCGAAAGTGACGTACCGTCGTGTCAGAATAAAAATGGCATACTAATAAGAAAGTGTACATACCGTGTTGCGAAGGTAATCCATACGACGTTTATTTGAGCTCCATATCACACTAGACAAGGAGATAGAATCGGTGAGAGTCCCTTTTCGACGACAGCGTTCGTCACCGCTGCCTCGGAAAACAAGGAGGTGACAAGGCGACGGGATTGACCTCTTAATCTAGAATTGATGTCAGCGATCAAACTATAATACGGGAAGGGTCCACAAGGGTCGCGCGGGCGGGTGTTCTATCCAGCAAGCCAGACGGTCGTGGGCACACGATCTTGGGCAAGGACCGTCGGAGCAACGCTGCGCCGAGTCGGAGTGCCTGGTAAGCCCAAATTCTGCCGAGCTCGCTCGGTCGGTGACATGGTTGCCGTTGTCGGTTTTCCCGTGAGTTTCTGGATCCAGCATTGGTGTTCGTCGTGGCTGGTTTCGAGTACTTCCTTCTTTTTTCTTTTGTTAAAATCGGGACCCGCCAGAAGAGCACGTAGAAAAATAAATGTCTGTTTGTCGTCGCGACCAACTAATTGAGCGACGTTGTCAGTCATGTCGATTTGATCGTAGAAAGACTGCTCCGGAGCTGTTGTAGTACCTACCTTTTTGGCGTAAGATTGTTTTGTGAATCTGGCCTCGGTTCTTTAGCGCATGGCACTGCAACAATAACACTCCGCAACCGCCGCCTCCCCCCGCCCCAACACTGGACACAACAACAACCCGCAAAAAGCTCTCCGCAAAACGTAAAAAAAAATAGTTTTGCTTGTTTCTACGTTTCCGGTAGTGACGTCACGGACGTCACTGCCCCGTATCGACCTCCGAACAAGACGTCCCCGCCGGACTACAGTTGCTACACTAGCGGAACCACGCGAAACTGCGTTGACGTTTTCGGCGTTATGGAAATCGCAGGAACTGCGTCGAAGACAGGCAGGTTTTGCTGCCGGCTGCCTGGGTGCCTTCCGTGCTGAGATCGGTTCTGTTTTCCGATGCCGAGTGCCAACCGGCGTTCAACGGGGTTCTATTCTGTATTTTTACGTGTTAGCAAAAACGCGAGTGCAGTGTTGTGAGTTGTGAACAGAAGATTGGAATTATCGCCGATGTGACCGTGTGTTCGGGTATCAGTGGTGTAACAACAGGATGAGATGACGTAATCTGTCGAGCATTGATGCCGCTGGTCGGGCCGTGATCGGAGGGGGCGGGTTGTCGCAGTTTGACATTCCGCTTTAGAATAAAAAAGTTTAAGACCAGTTGAGGGTTTAGGCACGTGCAATCGATCGACTTGCGGTTAGTCATGTTGGAACGCTGGTGTGAACAGTAAGCTCCTATCGTACAGTGGCCAATGTGACTGTCAGTTGTCTCCTCGCCGAGAGCGATTGAGCTCTGGGGAAAGGACTGAGCAGTACAAAATAGGACGGAAAGTGCGTATATTTACAGTGTGGAATTTTAGCATTAAAAAAGAATAGTAGGTAAAACCTAAAAAAAAAAAAAAACTACCCTTTATTTTACTTTTTAAATATACTACGGTTCCTCCAGAAACTGCCCTTTAAGTGGCGCGCTGGGATGAGCGCTAGAAGTTTTCGAGCTCGCCACGGCGTAACTTCGTGCGCGTAACACCTGCCGCAAGTCGAGGCTTTGACTGCATTCAGGTTGATCGAAAAGCATGATTTCTCTGCCCATGAAGCATCACTTCCAGCTGAGTGAGTATCCGCTCTACAGAGATTAATTGACCCCGTAAGTGATTACGTCACAACATGGCGTCTGGGTTGAACCAAACCGTTGTCAGGGGCGTTGCTATGGACTAATGCATGGAGACTCCACGTGAGGCTAGATTTTTGCTTACAAGTAAATATTTTTTTGTAAGCAACCTAACGTCTTGATATCAAATTATGAAGATCTTCGTGTCGTCTCAGTGTCGTATTGCAACGATGAAAGCCATTTCTGAACTATTACACTACGCTTTGCTTTGGTAGCAGACGACACGATAGATTCGCTGGCCTCTGTTGCAGCGGGTGTCTTCATTGAATTGCGTCGGTAAACAAGCGGCTAAAACAAGTGCATCGCCATGACCGTAGAGGCCTCTGCAATTTGCTTGTTTTTCTGTGAAGAACCCAGCTTAGTTCAGAGGAGTGAAAATGCCGTAAAATCAAACCACGCCATGCAGATCAGTTATGACGACGACCTGAAGTGCATTACCGGCGTAGTGCAGGCCGGCATGAGAAACAAATCGTACGCCGTCGAGGTAAATCGTTTGTTATTATTATTAAAATTGAGGTTGTCAGCATGTCAGGTTATTAAAGAATTGCATGTCTATCGAGATTTCGCAGTATTTGTTTTCTTGGTATGCATCAAAGTTATTGGATGTGCTCTTTTGGTGAAGATCTCCATCGAATACGCGACGCGAGTACAATCTGTAATAAACTCACCTTGTTTTTCATCCAGTTCTTCCCCGCTTTGGGATCTTGCGGAAATCTGAAGAAACTGCAAGAATCTTTCTCCACGCGATGGTTACAACCAAATACGAACCACCCTCCCATAGCGCGAGTCCGCAAACAAAATTTGGGATCTCAACCGATCGCCTGAACTGCCTTTCTCACGGGTGCGATCTTTTAGCAGACGATAAACTCGATCGACTCCCGGGCTTTCCATAAACCATATTTTGCATCGCACCCCACTACGAATTCTTATAAGTGTCTGAAACTCATTATATTTCAAACAAATGCTATATCAGAATATCGTCTTTATTCACACGATTCAGACGCCGGCGCCGGCTTGGCCGGCGGGCGCGTGGCAGACGGCATACTGCTTGCATTCGTCGTCTGCTGCAGGCATCTTGAGGACCGGAAGTTGCAGTCGTAAATATTTCAGAAACAAGGGATTACCGGCACGCTTCTGTCGAAACATATATGACATTCAAGCTTTCTATATCTGTAATTTTTAGAAGTTTAAATCCTGCTCCTGATTTTTGAACGGTCGGGTTTTCGTAGCGAAACCTAGCCACATGTATTTGTCGATGACAACGACCCTAGCAACGGTTTGTTTCGACCCATGACGCCACACTTACGGAGTCAATTCAAGACGGCAATTGCAGCCAATAGAAAAAGAAACGCTCTAATAGAAATACAGGCTACGACGTGCCGTACGGGGAAACAAACTCATGGCTTTGAACTGCATTGGAGCGGCTTGATTTATTGGCTTTCAAATAATTACGGCATGATCGAGCCTTTACTTTTTAATAAGAGATTCTTCCCCTGAGCCATCCTAAATACTCTCAGAGGTATGACATTGCTGAAAAAAATGAACATGCTGGGAAAATGTTTTATTGCTTAGGGAGTCACCGAGAAATTCCGTACATTCAAAACGACCAGTATAAAAGACGGAAACGCAGAGCTCGGGTGAAGTGTTCGGGTTAGTGTGCCGTTGTATTGATGTTTGTATGTGCCATGTATGTGTATGCGCTCAGTGTATGTTCACATGATGCGCAATGTGTCTACATGTGTGTATAGCAGAGGTCGCAGAGGTTCCCGAAGATCCCGATGCGCAATGGTGGCCTGAGGAAATAATGATTTGTAGAACATGAATTGGGCGGTACCTAGCGCCACCTAGCCTAGTTACTTGCAATTACTCTGCTTGACCCTGCCATCTGGTGGCAAGCGAATTAACCTTTCACACTACGCGATAAACAGCGGCTTCGTGTTTGTTCTTTTGAGAGCGGCTTTTGGTTTCGCAGATTGGTTTTCCATTCCTCCGTAATGTGAGATTGGCGAAGGAATTGTGACTCGAGGAACAGCAAAGGCCAGACGCAAAGGGCGCGAAGTAAGTGGGTATCGGTTGTCTCCGTTTTAACATCGCAGTGCTGTCGACGATTCGACGAGAAGACTGAGTAACTGATTTCGAAACGGAAGTTTCAGTACCTGCGGGGGGAATCTGGCTTCGGAAATAAACACAGCTCGCGGAAAGCTCGTGTTACGCTTTTGTTTGCTGCTCCTCTCGACCCGTACAAGAGACGTAGCGTCATATTTAAGCCTCACTAAGCTCGATTTGCTCGATTCAGAACCGCCATAATGAGATGCAGGCGACGGAGGAACTATTTGCTCCCCTGCTTCAGGGACGAAAGTTTCTCCCTTTCTAAAGGAACATAAGTTACAAGACCGTTTCTCCCCTTAGGGAGGACTATCGATACCCTTTTTTGTAAGAGTGTATTCTCTAGCGATCGTCGCACCCCTTTGCACTTCCCCGGGTCGTCCGCTAGCAAATATAATTCATGCGAGGGAAATCAGTCGCAAGAGGAATAATGCTAATGTTCGATCCGCGACGCGCGCCAGCATGCGATTAATTTATATAGGCAACGTGCAATGCTGTTTGGTTTGGCGCCATCTAGCGACTGAAACTAGAAATACTGGGCATCCCTGGGAGTGGCGGTTGCATTGTTCAAACTTGAACTTTTACTCTGGTGGCGCCGCTTAGCCTAGTGTCCGAAGAGAGAAATACTGGGTTTCCCAGGAAGCCGTGATCGCGTAACATGCAGTACAGCGGAAGCTACGGCCCTGGCGGGCCAATGGGAACGTGACTGCGTATCACCGGAGTGCGCCTCAACTACGAAGAAGTATCATGCTTTTCGCTGCGTCATGCTCTAATATGTGTGCGTTGCGCTCGTGCACGTCGGGCATTTCGAAGCCTTCGGCACGCAATGTGGGGCTCATCGTTCACCCTTTGCCAAGTTACAACGAGACAGGGTATAACCGTGGGCTCTCACTCTGCTGGCGCCGGCTGGCTATTGTGTCATGTATTTGTTCCAGGGCGAGGGAGCATAAGGTATCGCATACGCACGCACCGCGCAAACTTCTTGCGCGTGCGCATTGGCTATCCTTTGCTCTAGCGAAACTCACACGAAGTAAATAATAGACAGTCTTAGTTTTTTCTTCTGATACCTCCGATAACACTATGATTCACGCGTGAAGGCGTCGGCGAAGAATGCAGTATTGTCATTCGAGTCATGGGAATAATCTACTAAAACTTCCTGCACAAAAATATGACCCTAAAAATGCTTAGACAAGTTATTTTTTCTGGTGCACATCACAAGCGAAAAATGCTCTTCGTCACCGATCAGCAGTTTCGCGATTTCGTCGAGCGCTTTTCGCTAGCAGAAGACCCGAAAGTGGAAAGTGGCGCGACGATCGGGGGGGGGGGGGGGGGGGGGGGGAGGGGGAGGTCTGGAGACGATACATCTCGATCACAAAGCGCCTTTATACTTCACAGAGCAATCGGCAGAAGAAACTGATAGTACTGCGGGCCACGTAGAGCGGTGTTCACACTCATATTGATCGTGATAATGCAGCCGCGGATTACCAAACGAACTAAGCCACGCCTCGGCGTACGTGTTCGCATTACGCTGCGGAGGGGGGGGGGGGGGGGTGCTCCACTCTTTCCAAGTGTCAGCCACTCGTGAGTTTAGTGGCTATAGACATGCTTCTATCTGACCTTGGCTTCCTTCAATAAAGTGTGCTGCAGTTATTTGTAGTCGTTTGGATCGGGTAGCCCACACTTAAAAAAATTGTGCAACGATCAGATGACGTGATGAATTTAGACAGCGGGCGCTTTGCTGCTTTCTTAACGATATGGCGATGACATTCGATTGACATGGCGCAAATCCTTCGCCATGCGATGATTTGACACTGAAATAATGTTGCGTTGATTTAGAGTCAAGATGTTGTTGATGACTGAATGATTATAATTTCGTGATATGTTTGTATTTTATTCGTTTCTGCACGATGATTTATTGAGTATCGCGATGTTGCGAATCCAGTGCCAACTTTCTCAAACCACGATCGATCACACACAGCGCACGCGAATACGAATTCCTTATCGAACACACACTAGCTGTTTCAACTATTTCCTCGCACTTTCATAACGTTCTCGTCGAAGTCCCCGTTGTCTCTTGTCTTAGCCTTCACGTTTACGCACACCAGGGTTAGCGAGACGCTGTTTCCCGTCCTACGCGTCTACTCGCAAACTACTATCGCCCATTCAACATGGCCGCTCTCTCATCCAAGGACAATGACGTCGGGCAGTATCCACTGCTCAGGGCTTAGAGGTGTTCTTAGGCAGATTCATTATGAAACGTACGACTAGGCAGGAAACGCCAAAACGAAGAGATTTTGAATCAGTGCAACCGGTATTTATTTCCGCGGAACGTCGTCGTGGAGAGAAATACCCCTTCGATTGCGCTGAGGACGGGTACCTCAAGGCTGCATATCGTCACGGGTCGTGTAACCGGGCTACGCTCGACCGCGTTCGATGCGCCGCACGGAACAGGTGGCCCATGTGGTACGATCTCGCTGCCTAATTGGCTGCACCTGCTTGTTGCGTCGGCCGTGAGGTCGGTCTTACGGTAAAACAGAGGGCGCGCGGCTGTGAGTAGTTGTACGGTTTTGCCGGTTTCCCTCTCTCAATGTCCTCCGACCACCTGCTCTGAGAGAGGTGATGTAATATTCGTTTTCGCTGACGCCGTCGCTGAACCGGGGAACGAGCTAGCGACAGCTCCTACTGTAACATACAGTCATGTCTCTTTAATATACACCCCGTTAATATGGAAACCCCGCATTATGGACGAAATGTCTGGGACAGATCGTTTATCATGCAGTTCTGTCCCACTACTATATACTTTTTCACCCTCCGTTGCATAGGCGCTGCCACCTTGGAATCACGTGACACGGCCGCAACAAGGAGACTTCAAAACGTCGCTCCTCTCCATCCTGAGCGCCTTGGCGAAAGCATTGTACACATCGCGACACTGTTAGCGCGAACACGACATCGGCGCATTTTCGAATTTTACTTCTAAATAGTATTAGCCAGAACGAAATTTTATCGCTTACATTATAGAACTAAATGAGCTCTTTCCGTAGCAATAATAACTTGGATGACATCCCTTGGTTTCAAAGAGAAAAACGGGAAAAACCGGCGATCGCTTGTTCGCGCTAACAGTGTCGCGCTCTGTACTCGTTTTATTGTTTGCCGCATTTTACCTCAATTTCTTTTTTGTCGTGCTTTGTGAATTTGTCTGATGCTTATTCTTTCTACCTAACTGCATGCCATCATTGTGTGCAAACCTTCTGCACTATATTGTATAACAAGTTATGACTATTCGAACTGTGGGCGTACCGGATGCGTTTGAGGAACGGAATCAGTGTTAATATGGCGCACATTGATCATGTAGAAGTCTCTCCTACAGGCGAGGGTTAAGAGGCCAATTATTTATGGTGCGCCAAATTTGATTAATTTATAGTCGCTAAGTGTCAGTGGCGCAAAAATACGTGCAAGGTATAGTTTTTATAACGCAGGTATGATCTTAAAGAAGGCAAATATAGACAACGCAAGTAGTCACTATGTGTGTTTCTTGAAAGCACTGCGCACTGCCTTCATCACAAATACAAAGCAGTTGCTCGTGATTATATGTGGTAAACACGTTTACAGTATAACATTTCCTCGATTTGTTTATTTATTAATTTAAAGAAACTATACATTACGCTCGGCCTCATATTTGTCCGTTATTCAATTTCATTCAGATATTCAATTCAATTAATTTATTTAGACTCACCGGGTGAAAACCGTAACAAAGACAGCTTGAAAGTTCCTGAAAATAAACAGGCGCGTGAGGCACGCTCGATGTCACGCCGAAAAAAAAAAAACATCAGTATGGAAATCACTCGAGTGCAGCGTTGTCCATGCTGGATTTGCTTTGGACGCTGCGGAAAGAAAAAAAAAGTGTATATTTTCAAACAAATAAAGATCTCTCTACACAAATCCATGAACTGGTGCCTGGCATTTGGCTTGACCGAATCTTGCTAGAGGTCAATTCTCTGGCGGATTTTAATCTTATTTCGCGAATTATACCGAAGACAGACGTCAAACTTCAATTGGCGGGTTTTCCTTGATCCTATACTCTCAATACGTTGTAAGGAAGTTTCCATATAACAAAGTGTTTCATAAAGTCATCATTGTAAATTGCTGCCAATCAATACTTTACAAGGGCTGTAGTTCAAATAAATGTCCTACTCTGCCTTGGATGGACCATCAAACCATATCTCAAATCCTTCATTTCTTAAAAAAAACAACGATGGAGACATTATTGTTTTTTGTTTGCATTTCATGAGTCATTACTGAGGTGTTTCCCGGTCGGAATTTTTCACAAAACATTGGTGTCCTCAAAAACACAACAGTGAGAACTACACTTGCGTGTTCATGTGTTCTCTGCGATTCAGCACGTTGTTGTTCAGGTCGTCGACCTGCTTTTCACTTTGCCCCTATGCATTTGTCTCTTCATTCCGACTAGCCAGCGATTCTCCGCTCCCTTAGCAGTCACGCTCGGCCTACGGCCCCCTTTTGCAGGCACCGCGCAAAGAATTAGGGAGCATAAAACAACGGCCCGGCGACGCTCACCAGATGCGCAAAATTATATAACAGAAACAACGAGAGACCTGCGCATTGACGCAGGTCCTCTCGTTGTATTAAGTATTGTAAGTTGGTAGGACGAGCAGCACATCTTTAGTGTCCTATTTCATGTCTCTGTTAAAATGTTGCTGTTTGGTGAAGTTTAAATTCGGTGTCATCTGTCATAACCATTGCATAATGTCCGAATCCGTTCTACCATTCTCAATTGTCTTTTGCACCGCGCGGATATGAAAAAGACTCCTACGAGCTTTGATTTATCTCCGGTGAACTGGGTTGAAATTATGGCGTAATATCATAATTACATTATTGAAACACCGTATAAGGGCCCACCAGGGTTTCTGAGATGTTTTGACTCAACTCTCAAAAATGCTTGAGGGGTCTGACATGTACGTTGGAGTTTTCTAAAGCGCCTGACATACCCAAATAATTTATAAAGGTGTAAGATAACCACCAGAGTTTCTAAAAGGCCTGTGGGGCCTGGCTCAAACTTTCCCGTGAAAGCACGGCACCTATCAAGATGGTTTTAACGAGTCGGTGGAAGAGATCACGTGATCATTCAGTATATATGTGTGGAAGATACCGGTGGCCATTTTGCATCCAGTGGCCGCAACGAGCGGGAGCTCAGTATCTACTTGACGTCCCTTAAGCGGGACCCGCCTTCCTGAGCAGCTCAGTGTGCGGATCAAGAAGGTCTCTAAGTTAATTGTTTCTTGTGTTTCTTTGTCCACCCAGCTTCAGACGCTCATCTAGGGAGCAAAAATGACGCCAGAGAACCCACCGCGATGGAACCAGTGGCCACACCGCGACCATGCACAGGATTTTTAATGGCGGAGGAAATTAGTTTTGCGTTCGTTTTTTCTTTGTAAATTTGATACTGACAGTGTGTATGTGTGTGTGCTTGGTTTTATTAGTTTAACTGAAGTACATCTCAGGAATTTACGTAAAGGCATTGTGAATACCTAATATTATTCTTTTGGTGACATAGAGCTAGGTTGTTCATTTTTCGTCTGATCGATTTTGTCTACAGCTGCTTGCGCCCCGGTTTGAGAAAACATTGGTTCTTATCGTATTTTTGAGATACAACATTCATGTAAAACTCAACATCTGAAATAAACTCCCAATAAAGTTTAAATTGCAAGGTTGGTTTATGGTTCAAATTCCTTTGTGCGTTTAAAGCGTCGAAGCGATGAAGGGACCTGAAGGGTTTTGAAGTGAATGGAGAGCTGTGGGGTTTCATGGGCTGAAGGGGTTTGAAGGACTGATATATTCTAAAACTCATCGGGGCTTAAGTGCTATTATCAATAGCGCATCAGTAAATTGTATATTGAAGTTAATTATATGCATATATTAACCTTATAATATTTGTTTAGTTTTTTTGTAACCTAGAATTCTGCATCCAATTTTACTTTATTTTTTTATCCTTTATCTTCGACTATCGTGAATCCGACATGTACCAAATTCGGCCCCTCTACCGAAACGCTGTGAGCTCCTTCTCTAATGGAACGTAAGCTCTTGGCAGGCAACACAGCCAAAGTTCACTCGCTAAAGTGTCTGAATTTCTGAAGCACTTATTGTAATTTCGTTTTTGTGTGTCTTACCACTTTAAATACATTTTAGCGCTCAAACACAATGACAAAAGACGAGCGTCAGACACCACAGTGCGCTACTAACAACTGATTTTATTACATGAAAGTGTGTAGGAGATAGTCGGAGAGGCAGATGACATTAAGAAGGGTAGGGCAGCATGTGCCAGCGTGGCCTCAAGTAAACTACTTGACAAGGAACGTGGCTTCCTCAATGACGCGGCCTGGCATCGGGTTGGCTAGTGATGGGTGATATCAAAACACAGATTGTATATAAGTGTAGTTTCATGTAATAAAATCAGTTGTTAGTAGCGCACTGTGGTGTCTGATTCGCGTAATTTTGTCCTTGTTTTTGAGCGCTAAGATGTATTCCAAGTTCTAAAACCAACTAGCCCAACAATCTACTTGACCACTTTAGCTTCTTTTAATATTTTAGTTTTGACTAAATAGTATCGTGACGTAATATTCTCTTAAATGCACTTGAATACTGATGTAAATTCATCTAATATGCCATCCTCTGTTTTCCTATCTTGTCTTTTATTCGTTGTTTTCTTACTTGAAATCCCTCGCGAAGTAATAGCGAGTTTTACTAGACCATGTTTCCCCCTCCGCTAAGCCCCTCCGCTACCCGGAACTCTACAGTCAAGGCCATCGGCGCGCAGGTGCAGTGGAAGTTTCTTCGTAACGGAGAAACTTGCGTCATGACGCAAATGAAACAGTCGGGGTTATACAGGCTACCGTCAATGGGATTGTGAACGCATTCCGAGACGAGCGGCGTATCGGCGATGCACTTCGACATTTTCACAACACGTTCCCGTGTTTCTATAGGCAGCTCGAGGAGGCATAAAATGTGCGCGCGCCCGATGGTCAAAGAAAAAAAAATTGCGATGGCTTAGCTAGGCTATACCAGGATATACGTAGCGTGAGCTTATGCGCACAAAATGGGAGGCGCTATCAAGCAGCTCCGGTGCAGCGTCAGACTTGGCTACTGCGGAACGGAGGCGCACAGCTGGGCACGTGGCGGCGCCAGTGCCTCTGCCGCGGCTATGACGTCACCCCTCTGGAATGCGCAGACCGGCGCGCCAGCTGTGTGCCGTGTGATGTCACTGCTCCTCGCGCATGCGCAGCACGGCTCTTTGGGAGCCACGCCCAACTGCTCAACCTCGGCCAGTGTAGCTCACGCTAAAAAAAGTGTGACTACCCGGCTCCGTAGGTTAGATGACGACAGCAACAATGCAGTTGATAATACAAAACACCAAACGGAATCCCTGTCTATACTCCGTTTTACTTTGCGTTGTACCGCAGCCGTCGCTACGAGCCATCTTAGCCAGTCCGTCGCTAAAAGTGTGTCGCGGTTCCCTCCCGTTGGGTACAACTGCACGTGAAAGCACGATGTTACAAAGCAGGGTGAAAGCACTGTATTGGTTCGATGGCTCGTAGCATTGTTTGAGGTATATAGTTTAATGCATTGTTTGCGATCAGTTTGTCGCGTCACCGTATGTTTCATTTTTGTTGGTGATTACAAAAGGAAACGGAAACATGAAATAGAAAAGTAAATTAAACTCGAGATGACGCGCCGTTTTTTCTACGCCTGAGCGAAATTGCAAAAAAAAAAGAGAGAAAAAAAAAGCAAGCGCTGTTCAGATCTTTGCCTAAAGGCGGTTAGCTATTACAGCAGATAATGAACGGGGACTGTGTGCGGTCAACGGAATAGCCTAGCAGAGGACGCTCGCAACGGAAAGAGCTTTGTCCGCACGCGATTTATCTCTCCTGTGAAGCTGCATTTCTCCGCGGCACAGCGCTGGCCGTCCCGGCGGTCGACGCTCGCTTGATATTATTAAAAATATGGGCCATTTATATGTATATATATATATATATATATATATATATATATAGAAGTGGAAAGTCAGTATAACATTAGCAGGATAACTTCGCAAGCACAAAGATTTCACTATGTTGTGGCAGCATTGCCACCCGAGATCTCCATGGAGATTCGGGACATCATTCTTGACCCGCTGGCTGCCTCTCCGTACGATGTGCTAAAAGCAGAGCTGGTGAAACGGACTTCCGAGTCTGAAAAACGACGACTCCAACAACTCATAAGCTGGGAAGAGTTGGGAGACTGAAAGCCTTCCCAGTTACTCAGGCGTCTCCAACAACTACTGGGAGAAAAGGATCGGACCTTCGACGTCGCTCTCTTACGAGAGTTATTTCTTCAGCGACTGCCTGTCAACGTTCGCATGATCCTCGCATCGGCATCGGGACTCGCATTACCTGAACTTTCCCAACTGGCGGACACTGTCATGGACGTCGCCAAAGCGACATCCTCCCAGATCTTCGCTCTTACGGATCAAGGTCCATCCATCCTCGAAAGACCCGTTTCTACAGACACCTGCACCCTCGATGACATACGAGAAGAATTCCGCCGTGAAATGCGAGACCTTTCAGCGCAAGTACTGCCATCGCGACCCGTTTGACTTCAAGAGCGAGCCAACAATTTTCACAACGTTCTCGCCACAAGTCTCCAGCTGCACCTCGAGCGAGATCACCCAGCACCAGCCTCTGCTGGTATCACTGGATCTTCGGAGACCTCGCCCGCAACTGTGTTTCCCCCTGCTCAGCCTCGGGAAATGCGTTGACGCCCCACTAGAGGCGGCGAGTGGTGTCGGTAGCCAGGCCAGCCGCTTGTTCTTTGTGACTGATCGCGACTCTGGTTTCCGTTTCCTCGTAGACACCGGCGCGGAGGTAAGTGTTTTACCCACCTCTGCGGTTAAACGAAGATCAAAACGAACGCACTCAATGCTACAAGCAGCACATAAGACAACCATCTCCACTTACGGCGAAGAGCACATGACCCTTAACATAAGACTACGAAGGGCATTTCCTTGGATATTTCTTGTTGCAGACGTGTCATATCCAATCCTTGGCGCAGATTTTCTCAGGCACTTCAATCTGATGGTTGATATGCACAAACAACGCCTTGTAGATGTTACAACACATCTAAAAGTGCAGGAAATTGCGTGCACCACCCCCGTCATTGACTGCGTGGGATGCCTGACCCCTATGTCCCCCTACCAGAAACTGCTTTAAAAATTCCCAACCTTAACTCGCCCGAGCAATTTTCAGCGCCCAGTGTAACACAGCATCACTCACCATATCATTACAACCGGACCACCCACGCATGCCCGTACACGACGGCTGGCTCTAGATCGCCAGAAAATAGCTTGCAAAGATTTCGAGCACATGCTCAACATGGGATTCATCCGACCATCTTCAAGTCCTTGGGCGTCACCCCTCCACATGGTGCCTAAAAAAGCGCACAGAGATTGGAGGCCGTGTGGGGACTACCGGCTCTTAACAACGCCACCGTTCCTGACCGATATCCCCTGCCATACATAGCGGACTTCACGAATTCTTTACAAGACGCTACAATTTTCTCAAAAATCGACTTGGTGAAAGCCTATCATCAAATACCGGTCGAGCCATCTGACATCCCAAAGACGGCCATCATCACTCATTTTGGCTTGTACGAATATCTGCTGATGCCTTTTGGTCTCCGCAACGCGGCTCAGACATTCCAAAGTTTTGTCAACAACATTATCCAAAGACTTACAATTTGTTATGCCTATGTAGATGACCTGCTTGTTTCCAGCAGCACTGCCGAGCAACATCTCGAACATCTCCGTCTGCTCTTTGAACGCCTGTATGAATACGGCTTGATAATTAATAAGTCAAAATGTGAGTTCGGGGTTTCTCAGCTCAATTTCCTTGGCCACCGCGTGGATCAATATGGAGTACGCCCTCCTCCGGAAAAAGTCGAGGTTGTCCAAAACTTCCCACAACCGTCACCAGTTCGGCAACTTCGGGAGTTTCTGGGATTGATCAACTTTTACCGACGTTTTATTCCAAATTGCGTCTCCACCCTAATGCCGCTTACTGAGCTTCTCAAGGGCGTCAAGCGCAATTCCGCATCACTCACTTGGACGGAAACAGCCTCCCGTGCGTTTTCTTGCATAAAGAGTGATCTGGCCAGCGCAACTCTTCTCACCCACCCACAACAGAATGCGCCAATCAACATCATGGCAGACGCTTCCGACGTCGCAATCGGCGCCGTTCTGCAAGAATACGTTTACAGTGCATGGCAACCAGTTGCTTTCTTTTCAAGAAAACTCACCCCGAAAGAGAGCCGATTCAGCACGTTTGGCCGGGAGCTCCTCGCAATCCACCAAGCCATTAAACACATCCGCCATTTTTAAGATGGTCAACATTTTTTTTGTACTTACCGACCACAAGCCACTAACCTACGCTATCAGGTCTGCCAGTGACAAATTCATCCCTCGAGAGATACGCCAAATGGCGTACATCTCTGAATACACCACAGATATTCGCCACGTAAAGGGTACAAACAACGGTCCCGCTGACACTCTCTCCCGTGTCGTGACATATTCCTGCTACTCCATCATACCAGCAAGCATCGATTTCCAAGCGATGGCGTTGGCTCAGAAGGACGACAATGAACTGTGTGGGGGGATCCGTCCGGCCGCGTCCCCCTGGAGTCCCGTCTTTCCCGCATTTCCTCGCCCCCTTCGCCCGTTCTTCCCGCGCCCTGCCAAGGCCAAGCGGCCCGTCCCCTGCTCACCCGGATCCCTGGACGGGGGTGCGCCCCTCGGGGATCGTGCGGGGACCGTGGCAAGGGCGTGGGTGCTCACGTGAACGGGTCGTGGTGGGCACGTGCTTGGTGGGGGCGAGGATACAAAAAGGGAAGCGGGACAAGGGGGGCTCTCTTCGCAAACGGCGGACTGGACAGTGCGTGTGGCGGTGACGACAGGGACGACGACGAGGACGACGAGGACCACCGAGGCTGACCACCGAGGCGTGAGTTTCAGTAAACTGTTCTAAAAACGCACAATGTGTGGGAGACTTTTTGGGGAGCGAGCGAGGCACGTCCCGATCGGGCGTCGATTAGGTAGCGACCCACATAATTTGGCGCCCACGTGGGAGCCCGATCGGTTGGCCGTTGCTTTCGCTCCTCCCTGAGAGGTCGCGCACTTTGCGTTTCGCGGATTTTGGAGGGTAGCGTGTTCTGATTTGGAGAATTGTGTTCGAGTTGGTAGAGAGTGAGAATGGTCGAAACCAGGTCGACCACCGGCGCGAGTAAGGACGGTTCGTCGGAGGACGAACCTGGGCGGGTTAGCGCGGAGACTGCTCCGATTAGCGGAGACTCGGGCTCACACGCGCCCACGGAGACTGGGACTGCGCCCCCAGCTTCACCAGCGACGGAAGGCGTGCTAGACGCCGGTGAACTGATGCGCGCGATGACGCGGATGATGGACGCCATGTCGCGGCAGATGGGGACAGCCGCGCCTTTGCCGATACCCCGCCCGCGGTTGAACGTGCCCACGCCGACGTACTCGGGGTACTCCGACGGGAAATCGGTGCACGATTTCCTGCAGGATTTAGACGCGTACGTAACCGCTTTGGGGGCATCGGACGTAACAGCCCTGCTGCAGATCGTGCCGATTGCACTGACGGGCGACGCCGCGCGTTGGAGACGGCTGCAAACGCCGTTCCAATCAATGTCGGACTTCCGGGCGCGGTTTCGGGAGGAATTCCTTCCTCCCGACTACGAGATGCGGATTCGGGACGAGCTGGCAACCCGCACTCAGCACCCGGATGAGAGCCTCGTGGAGTACGTCTGTGCACTCCAGGAGCTCTACTCGCGGGCCGAACCCTCCGCGCCTAACGCGGAGAAGGTAGCGAGGGCGATCCGCCAGTGCCACCCCAGATTCAAGGCGTATCTTCGAGGACGCGATTTCGCAGACCTCGAAGCACTGGCGAGAGAGGCGCGCACGGTTCAAGTGGGCTTGCTCGCTGAGATGCAGTACCGGCCCCCTCCAAGGGCCGAGGAGTCCTTGGAGCCGGGTTGCGCGTGGACGGGACGCGCCGCGGACGGCTACGTCGAGTCGCATACGGCGTACGTGGCCGTCGCGGATCGCGGGAATGGCGGAGCCATTCCTCCTCGGGCCCTAGATCCATTCGGCTTCGAACAAAGGCTCAGGGTAGCCAGCGCAAACTCAGCCGGGGCGCAACCCCGTAGGGGGGACGGCGCGGTCGACTACCCCGGAGACGCGACGCGTTACGACGCTCGCGGCAGCGACAACAGCGCACGGCGAGGCGGCGCGCCGCGTGCCGTTAACGACCGATCAACGGTAGCACACAACGACCGCGGCCAAGTCAGGTGCTTCAGGTACCACCAGCCTGGGCACTTCAGGCGGCAATGCACGTGGGCAGCGGCCGAATCCGGATACCCGGAAAACGCGCGGGGCCGGCGCCAGTAATCGGGTTGCCTGAATCTAGGTTGCCGGCCGCTGCCGAGGCCCCGGGTCAGTTCGCCGACGGGGCGGAAGTCGCGGGCAGCGATCGGGTAGCGTTCGCGCCGTCATCATGTCGGGCTCAGGACTCGACACCGGAAAGGGGTCCGTACGTGCGGGTAGAGATCGGTGGTAAAGATTATCTAGCATTAGTCGACACCGGCTCAACCCTCTCTCTCATCGGAGATTCTGTGTACACGGATTGTCGCAAGAGAAACCTTTGCATGCGAGAAGTTGCAACTCCGTTGCGTTTAGCGGCGGGATCGGCCGAGGCGCAATGCGCAGTTCGCCTTCACCTCGGCCTCGACGGCAAACGAAGGAGGCAGCGCATTGTTTACCTGCCGGGCATGTCAATCCCAGTTATTTTGGGACAGGACTTCGTTTGCCGAGATGGGATCATTCTAGACCTAAAAAATAACGGGTACCACTACAGCCCGTTGACCCCTCTCATTCCCTTCGTAGCCCCACTTTCTTTGGGGAAGGGATCGGAATGTCCGCTCGCTGGACTGCGCCAGCAGGAGCAGGTGTTAGCTGCGCGGGCCGTACCACATAACGTTGAACAGATCGTGGCTTCTTTCGACGGGCCGGCCGAACAAAGGCGATCGTTAGCGGATGCTTTGTCTAGACACGCAGCTATGTTTACTGAGAGGCCGGGAGTCACGCATGTTTTACAACATGAGATAGACACGGGAGACGCTAGGCCGTGGGGTTGTAATCCCAGACCGCTGAGTGTGCACAAGCGAGCTCTCCTAGATAAGGCTCTCGATGAAATGTTGGACACGGGGGCCGTACGGCCGTCGCAAAGCCCGTGGGAATTTCCGGTAGTGTTAGCGCCGAAGAAGGACGGGACAGCCCGTCTTTGCGTAGACTACCGCCGACTCAATGAGATGACCAAAAGGGACGCGTATCCTTTTCCATCTATTGAGTCCATCATGTATTCGCTGGGTACCGCGAAAGTCTTTACCACGCTGGACTGCAGCAGAGGCTTCCTGCAGATCCAGGTAGCACCAGACGACGTCCAAAAGACAGCGTTCACTTGTCACAGGGGGTTGTTTGAGTTTACCCGCCTGCCGTTCGGATTATCGAATTCGCCGTCTAGTTTTCAGCGGCTGATGGACATCGTGCTGGGGGACGCGAAGTTTAACTTTGCCATGGCGTACATGGACGATGTCGTAGTATTCTCGAACTCGTTCGAAGAGCACCTAACTCATCTCGAGATCGTTCTGAGTAGAATGTGGGAGGCTGGGTTGACGATCAACCCAGATAAGGTACAGCTCGCAGCCTCGAGGGTTAATCTCTTAGGCTTTACGTTGACAACGGTACGCTGAAGCCGAACGACGATAAGTTGGGGGCCATCCTCAATTATCCAGCGCCGCGTGACGTAAAGAGCCTTCAGAGGTTTCTAGGGATGGTCGGTTTTTATCGGCAGTTCATTCCGGGATGCGCGGAGCTAGCACAGCCATTGAACCAATTGCTGCGGAAAAACTCAAGGTGGATCTGGGGGCGGGAGCACGACGTGGCTTTCACGTCTCTCGCGAAGGCAATAGCTGATACAGCGAGCTTGCATTTACCAGATCTAAACCGGCATTTCGTCGTACAGACGGACGCGAGCGACTACGGTGTCGGAGCGGTGTTGTTACAGGAGCACGATGGGCAGTTGCGCCCTGTTGCGTTCGCGAGCCGAACGCTTACACCGCCCGAGCGTAACTACAGTGTAACGGAGAAGGAGGGGCTGGCCGTCATGTTCGCTTTGAAAAAGTTCGATCTCTATCTAGACGGTACGACTTTTGTCATACAGACGGATCACGCCGCGCTAACGTGGATTCAGAGGTTGAAGGAGCCAGCGGGAAGGCTGGCTCGCTGGGCTCTGACCCTGCAGCGCTACTCCTACACTGTCGAGTACCGAAAGGGCTCGAGCAACAAAGTTGCGGACGCGCTCTCGCGGGCGCCCCAGGATGGTAGTCGGGAGGAGGCGACGCGACCGGTGGGGGGCGAGGAGCGCGGGAGAGGAGGAAGAATACCTCCGTGCGCGGGCGAGAAGCCCCCCGCGATCGCGGGGAAAGCGAGAGAACGGCTGGGAGGAGGGGAAGCAGCCGGAGTTCGTAGCAGCGGTGGGTCGCGCTACAAGGGAGCAAAGGATCGTGGCTTGGGGGAAGTTGTAAGCAAGGAAGAGCTTGTCGAGGCCAGGGAGCAGATGGATTTTGTCAGCGGGTGTTGGGAAAACTTGCGGAAATTGCGGTTGACACCGGGAACGCTGACGGGCGAATCGGCGCGCCGTTCGATTCATATCTGCTGGGCGAAGATGGGTTATTGCTCCGCTATATCCCCGCGATCGACGAAGAGGAGGGGAATGACCCTCCCTTAAGGGTGGTGATTGCTAGGAAGCTACGCAGGAAGTTTATCAGATACTTCCACGACTCGGCTCTGGCCGGTCATGGCAGCGGCAGCAAGACTTTTCAAAAGTTATGTCGCGTCGCGACCTGGCCAGGAATGAGGCAGGACGTATTTCGGTACTGTCGTAGCTGTCCAGCTTGCCAGAAGGCGAAACCGAGAGGCGGGAAACCTCCGGGGTTGATGCAGCCGGTGATGAGTCACTACCCTTGGGAGATAGTCGCGTGCGACATCGTCGGCCCACTGCCGAGGAGTCCTCGGGGAAATCAGTACCTTTTGGTGATCACTGATCATTTCTCGAAGTGGGTGGAGCTGTACCCCTTGAGAAAACTGGTCTCGGAGCGAATCTGGGAAAAGTTGTTAGACACTTTCCTGCGTTTCGGAACGCCCAAGTGTCTCGTCAGCGATAATGCTAGTTATTTCACTAGTAAAGTCTTCACGGACTCCTGCTTGGCCCTCAATATTAAGCACAAGAGGACGACACCGTACCATCCTCAGGCCAATATCACTGAGAGAGTGAATCGCAACCTGAAGAGCATGCTGATCGCACTGACGGAGAGACACCGGGACTGGGACGAACACATCGTCGAGATCGGTTTCGCCACTCGAACGACAGTGAACCGATCAACCGGGTTTACACCGGCGTTCCTTAACCTGGGTAAGGAGCTGCCGTCTCCACTGGAAAACGGGTTAAGAAACAGCGACGGGGTATCGGGTCGCCCCCTCTCTACGTACGCGGCCGGGCTCAAAAGCCGTTTGACGGGCGCGTTGCACGACGCTAGAGAGAACCTTGATGCCGCAAGGATCGAGCAGGTGGCGCAGTACGACAAGAGCCATCGCCACCTGGAGTACAACGTCGGTGACCTGGTCCTGAGGAGAATGCACCCACTGAGTAATGCAGCTTGCGGTTTCGCAGCATCGCTGGCTCCGAAGTGGGATGGGCCCTACGAGGTAAGTACGCGAGTGTCGCGGCTTACGTACAGACTCACTCGGCCGAACGCAACCGAGGAGTCTGGCCCTGTTCACGTGACCGATTTAAAGGTGTACTACTTTCGCGATCAGGACGGCGATGGACGAGAAGCGGCTGATGACGGGGAAAGCCCTGTCTCGGCCGGACGGCAGGCGCAATCCGGAGCGCGGATGAAGCGCGGTGGCCGGACGGTGCATGACACTGTCGGCGAGCTCACTTCTAACAGGAGTTTCTGCCGTCACTACAATCTGCGGCGCAGGGTGTAGTTCATTTCTGTGTTTTTAACTGTATTTCTTTCCCACAGAATGCCTTTCAGGAACGACGCCCGACGCCGAGCACGTGCCGGCGCTGGACGGGGACGACCCCTCCCAGGAGGCCCGCCAGGCCAGAATGGGGGCGCTAATGCTCCCCCAAGTACCCGGGGTGGGCGCCCCGGTTCGAGGCGGCCCGACTCCCGAGGTCGGCGACCATGGAGGTGGCCCCACGATCGGGCGTCGGACGCTGAGTCCGGACAGCGCCAGGCGGGCTCCGCGGATTCCGCGAGCCACCGCGCTGTCACATTGCAGAGTGGGTCGGGCCCACCTGCGCGGGGAGGACCAGGCACGAGCAGGCCTCTTCGCCCTGCACAATTTCCTTCCAGGAGCAGAGAGGAACCGTCACCGCAGGGGGGACGGGCCTGGAGCCGGCGGCCATGCCACACCGTGGCGACGTGGACGACATGGGACGGGCAGCGGGACCTCCATTTCGTGTCCCGCCAGCGTTGGCGGGA